>CAJVSB020000201.1:0-72601 GCA_911865555.2 Thlaspi arvense
GGTAGAAGCAAAACTCAGATCAATTTCCAATATTTTTATGCATGGCAAAAATATATCTTGGCATTGCCTATTTCAATAGTTCTAGTTGAACAATCTTTTAATATGGGCGGTCAAATATTAGATGAAACCTATTCGAGCGTGCTTCCAACAAATGAACATTTTGAAACTTTTCAATGGTAGAAGCAAAATTCAGATCAATTTCCAATATTTTTATGCATGGCAAAAAAATATCTTGGCATTGCCTATTTCAACAGTTCGGTTTGAACAAGTTTTTAATGTGGGTGGTCAAATATTAGATGAAACTTATTCGAGCGTGCTTCCAATAGATGCTAAAGCTCAATCATGTCTTGAAAATTAGATGAAGGTCAAGTATAGAAAATATAATTTCGTCATAGAGCCAAATCAAGAGGAGGATGAATGAACAATAACTAGAGCCAGAAAAAGTTAAGATTAAGATAAAAGTTAAAGATGTACACTAATTAAAGTAAGAAAACTATGTGAATTTTGATTCCTCTAAACTCTAAGAGGATACATAGGCAGTTTAATTAATACACAATTAAGTTCAAATCTTATTAATTATATTTTTATTTTTTGTGTTTAACATTTGAAAGATATTTATTAGATTAAATATTTGTAATATTAGAAAAATATTTAATGATCCAAAAATATTTATAAGTTAATAGCTATATTTTTTAGTAAAATTGAATTGGAGCTTAACTGAACTAGGACTGAACTAGAAACTAATAGAGATTGAATCGAAATAGGAACCCGAACCAAATCAGAATCAAGAACTGATCGAGCCCAAAGTTGGAACTGGAACTATAAAGGCCCAAAACCAAAACCGGATTGGCCTCCAAGGTTTCGATCCCATTTTGTATATTTTCAAGGTTAGAACCAATAATTCGGTTTCAGTCTGAAATGGTTCACGAATTATGAACATGCCTATTGTCACAATAAAATACACTAATTAAAATAAATAATTAATCACAAAATTATTTGGTCCCAAAATCATGAAACATCTATTTGAAGGTATGGGTATTGCACATCCTAATTTCCTTAAAATTCTAGTTTTGATTCATTTTCTCAAATTTGATGTTGGGTTTTGCAAAGCCCAAGATGTATGCATAGTGAAAAATTAAAATTTTTTGAGCACTTCAAAAACATAATCTAACCACAAATGTACATCAATTACTATTGAGAATGGGATGAATTATGCAATTTGTAATCAATTCAAACAAGATTAGGAAATATACCTTGAGCCTTCTAGTTGATGAAGATGTTAGAGTGAATCTAATTTCACAACTGTACACTTTGAAAAGCTTATCCAGAATTCAAGCATTCTCCTCTAAATGTATCCACACTTTAAACCCCTACTAAAATTTTCTTCCATACCACTACAAGAGAATGTTTTCAACCTTAAGGAATTTCTTCAAACTTTTATTCTCTCTAAATGTATCTACACTTTTAAACCCCTACTAAAATTTTCTTCCATACCACTACAAGAGAATGTTTTCAACCTTAAGGAATTTCTTCAAACTCTTTTGAAGCAAATCGTTGGAGAATTCTTGTTCTAAATAAGACAAACCACAAGAGAGAAGAACCTAAGAGAAAGGCGGCTAGGGTTTCTCAAGTCTTACTTATGCATGTAATGAACAGCCCCTCTTGACCTTAGATGGTTGCCCTAGGGCTTTCTTAAGTCCTAGAGTTTTCTCTTCTTTAACTAATCTTATGGACTTGGTTATTAAGTTCATAATTGGACCTAATTAATCCAATTAATTAGTTAACTTAATTAATAATTAAATTTTTTTTATTAATTAATCCAAAAGTTTAATTAATTAGTCCAACCAATTAATTATTTCTTCAACTTGAGCTTACCTATCCAAATAAGACTCAACTAAATAAACATTTTATTCAATCGATTAATTTAGCCTTGAATTAATTAATTAACTAGTCAATTCACATTATCCAAAACTTTTTTTTATAAATTGATATAAACTTATTTGACTAAGTATACGTGATTTCTTAAATTTATCAATTAGTTAACAATAGACTCGTAACTCTTGCAATTTTAATTTGTGAGTAATTAATTTAGGACAATTAATTACTTTGATTCATTAAATCTTTTTAATTAATCACTTTTGAATTAGTCTTCGTTGAGACAAAAGTACCTACCCTTTTTGGTCAACAATCCCATAAAGCCCAATTAATGGCGAATTAGTGTATGAACCTTTCTATCTATGAGATCAAACAAATTCGGTCATTTTACCTTTTAATTGCCCGATTGAGGTCTAGCATTCAAAGGTTTAACCAATGTTCACCTCAACCTCAATAATTATGTATCTATTCTTACTAATTGATTTAAATGATCAATTTAAGAAATTCTTTTCCTAATTGTTTGACATTTAACCTTTGGCAAGGATTTCCAAAACCAACTATTATAGGAAATACAGGAGATTTGCTTATTTAATAAAATGAGTAATTAATCCTACTCTGGCCTTCACAAATCTCCATAAATAAATAATTTATGCCAACACGAACCTCTTTGCAACTTTCTTGAGATCAGGAAATGCATCGAAACATAAGAAGTCATGTACAAGATTATTATGGCTTGCTCAAGTCATAGGATTAATTAATATAACATCGTAAATATAGAGAATTACCAATACTGACTCACAATAACGCTACTTCTTCTAAATAGAATTCTCTAAACAAGGTTATTTGATAAACTTGTCACTTGACATTCACCCATTCATGTGCATTAGTGTCCCCAGACCAATATGTATGAAATAGGAATCCTCCTTTTTGAACATGCACCATAGAAGTCTATCTAAATCTTGTCATGTCCCTTCTCGACAGGTGGTATGACTCAAAACAAGTTTAAGAAAAAAAAAATATATAGACATAACTTTGCCTGCACCTTCCTCCATTATTGATTGTGGCACTTCCTCCACCACTGATTGTGTCCCCTTTGCTCCATTCTTTCATTGTCATCATTGCTGATGATGCCAGTTACTCCAATACCAGCCTTCAACTAATCTAATCAAACGAGTCTTGTATGTTCAACTTAGTTAATCCTGAGTACTTTGCATATATCAACGACCATGGAGGAGTTGGAGATAAGGAGATGTAGTCGATGATGAAGTGTTGCCAAAAGTAGAAGAGGATGGAGTCTTTTTATGAGAGTTGATATTAGCATTAGTGGAGGGACCCAATTTATTTGCCAATTAAAGTTGAAGAACCACATTTGTCCAAATTAAAATTGGTGGACCAATTTGAACAAATGCGAAGGGTCTAATAGAAGAACTTCAGAAAATTTCTCATTCAAATTGAAATTCGATTTTATTATCCCTCTAAAATTTGTGTTCCAATTCACTTTAGAGTTTGGCACCTAAAATAAAAATTAAATTTCATGGTTTGTACTAAAATTTTAAAAAATTTAGAAGTCATTTGAGTTCATTTATTTTCCTCCAAATTTAAATTCAAATTCCTTTTTATTTTCAAAATTCAAATTTCTTCAAAATTTATTTGAAAATTCATCCAATAATAGAATTCATCAGTTTCAATTCAAAATCAAAAGTCATTTCACCTTAAATCCAAATTTCATTTTTCATTTCAAGCCTTGATTAATTCAAATGCGAATTCGTGTTTGTTTTAAAATCCCTTTTAAATCAAGTTGGTTCTAATTGTTTTCCTATAACCCAAAATTTATTACAAGAATGGTTTTGTCCAAAAATTATCAAGATTTGCAAATCTTTCCCAATTGGGATTTTCTTAAAATTTATTAGCTTATTATTTCAACATTTGTTTTAAGCGTAAAAGAAAATAATAGTCCTCTAACTCTCACAAAATGGTCAATATGGCCCCCTCCACTCTTAACATGATCATTTGAATCCGTTCATTCTTGCTAAAAGGAGCAATTAAGTTCATACAACCAATTTTATTAACAACTATACTGATATGCCACATTTGGATTAGTTGGTGATGGTTAACTATTCAAGTGTGCCATATCACTATCATTTTTAAATTTAAATGAATAATTTTTAATTTAATACTTTTTTATTGGACTTTAACCCCTTAATTTTTTTTATTTAATTTCAACCATTTAACAGTAACACATTATT
Source organism: Thlaspi arvense (assembly GCA_911865555.2). Lineage (NCBI taxonomy): Eukaryota > Viridiplantae > Streptophyta > Magnoliopsida > Brassicales > Brassicaceae > Thlaspi > Thlaspi arvense. The sequence continues at coordinate 4,122 of CAJVSB020000201.1, forward strand.
TTAAAATTTATTTAGTATTAAATCCATGTCATGTGCCATATCAGTATTATGGTTAAAAATTTAAATGGATGCTCTTTTTGGCAGTATTATAGCTCAATCGATCATATTAAGAGTAAAGGGATCACACTAATCATATGATAAGAGTATAAGGGCTTAATTTGACCATCTTAAAATTAAAGGGGTCACATTAATCATTTGATGAGAGTTGGAGGGCCATTCTTGCCTTTAACCCCTTATTTAAATCCATGTGTACTTATCTAAAATTTTAAATTCTTGACTCTTTCAAACAAATAATAAGAAGTTTGTGAAATTTAGGACACGGTGTCACTGTTCTCAATTGAGGTCATTACATTGTAAATACTTTTTTATATCGTCAGAAGCCTCCTTAGGATCATTCTTATTTACACAACAACTAAACTTGTATAAATGCCTATAGAATGCTCATTAGTCATGATACCTCAAAGAAGGGGAGGGAAGGAATGGTTCAATGGTTACTATAAAGGTGAAGTTAGTGTATTCAGATCTGTGCATAACTGCTAGTGGCCAAAGGAAAGCTAGCAATGAAACCTTTTATTTAGCAAAATTGTTATTTAAAAACAACTTGAAAGTATCTCACAGCTTTTTGTCATTGATATCAACTTTATTAGAGAGAGGAGGTGTGCATTTCTATCATTGTAACATGAGCGGAGACTTGTTAAACATCCGAAGAGGTCAACATAATTTACCATTGGTTATGATGAAATGTTGACGGGACTGAGGTAACAATATATTTATGATAAGGGGTGTCACTATTGTTTTAGAAAATGAAGGGATATTCTTGCAATAAGACAAAAATTGAGAGTTGTAATATAAATTTTGTCTTTTTTGAACTGAACCTGGCCTCTTGCCAAGGCTTCGCGCCCGGCGAGAACCAGAGAAGTGACGTGGACGGGGACAAGCGGGAGAGAGAATTGTCATAAGCATCCATGAATAGAGCGGAAACGGAGGAGGCGTGGGAAGGCCTGCTTATGGCTCAATATAGAGGAGGTCTCTTCATGGCTTCTCAATGCCTGCTCTCCCTTTCTCTACGGCGTATTACATAGAATCATCCAATTCGGGCACCGTCGAGGGAAAAAAAAAAAAGAATGGCAATGCGTTTGTTTTCTCCCCGATAACTTAGGGTTCTTTCTGATCCAAATGCATTGCACGAGTCAATTCGTCCAGGACGAGATTGCAGTGGGTAAAACTGGCTTATTGTGCCTTGCTGGCATGTGAGTTGATTGGGATCGGACACTGGAAGAGAAGATGAGTTTCGAGATTTTGGACATGCTTCCGGAACAGGAAAGCCAGCTGGATTTTGGAAAACTCGAGGACTCTCCAATGTTCGGCAACAGGTACCGTCTTATACCCTCTTAATCTCCTTTCTTTTCCCGAATGTTATTCATTCACATCGATCATTTAAAGTCTACAATTAGTATGTTTACCCCGCTATCGTCATTCTGCTCCAACGGATTGGTTAATTCTGAATAATTCTACTGCTAATTAGTTGTTCTCTCTCTGTGTGTCTGTGTGTGTGTTGTAATTTATTGATAACTTAGCCAGGGTACATGCAGTTTGAACATGAGCTTATTCAATGTCCATTCATGCAAACAGGTGGGATCGCTAATTATGACATCTTTTAAGTTGAAGATGTTATCTCGAAGCCGCAGCAACTTATGATAACTACTCAAGATCATTTATTTAGCATGTGTTACGTGTTGGGCAGAAATGTTGTGCTTTATATATGCAATGCTTGAACACTGTTAGTTCTCTTTAAAAGTATTAGAAAATAGCTTCCTTTTTAAATATATTGGCCCTAGACTCTGTTACAAAACTACTGCATTTGGGAAAAAGTTATGGAGCTTTATCATTTGAATCCATTTACTGACTGTCACAAAACAGCCGCTAAATACTGATACTGCATTGGCCTTGCTACTCCTAGTTTTCATTCACTACCAGTTTCTCTGGAGATGAAGGATCTGGCTAAAATTTCTTGAAGGAATATTTATAGGTACTCTAGTGACATTATAACCAAATTAAACTTGGTTCAAATCAAGTAAAGCACTCTCCCAACTCCATGGGAGTTGGCTATATGAAATGTCATTATTTTGATCTATCATAGCTCATAACCATAATAACTCTTCTCTTTTCACTATCTCAACTCTTGTTAGTTTTCCTTAGTTTGTCCTTTGTTATTCTCTTCAAATTCAGACCCTCCTTTGCCTGAGGCTAGGACAGGCTATGTGAAGATAGAAAGCATGCTGAGGAGAATTATTTGGTGGTTGAATTGATGGCTTTGGTTTCAAAAACAAGGGCTCCTAAGCCATGCCCTTTTTAAATTAGGCACTGCCGTATTCATTTTGGATGTCTTGCCCATTATGAGGGTCAAGTCACAAATGTTTAGATCTTTATTTAGTGATGAGTCTGAGAAAATAGATGCAATTTATTGAAATTCTGCTTTTATATTCTACTGTACATTAATTCTATTTATGACTTGTTACATTGAGTTTAGCTAGTATATGTGTCATATAAATATTTATGGAATGTGTGCGTGCTTGCATGTGTAGATTAATCCTTTTGTCTTTTTATGGTTAATGTTGAGATTCTTTGTTCTAAGTGATTTGAAGAGGTAGAAATGGTTAATTTATATAGGAATCCATCTAGTAATAGGTTTTCTTGTCAATTCTTTGTTAATTTATATAGGAATCAATACAGTAATACACAAAGTACGAAACTGCATATATTTTTAAGATTTTTCATCATTTTTCACATGCTACCAAAGCCATTATGCTTCTGGTCATCTTCATTGTGAAGATCCTCTTGATCACCATCCAACCCAAGAAAAAGAAGTTCACAGAGTTCAATCCACCAAGATCTGAAACCAGCAGTCATCCTTGTTCCTTCATCAAAACCTTAGTTTATGGAAAAAACAATATTGCTATATTAGTTCTTGAAGAGTGTTGCGGCTACAGTAATTTGTTAACAGTATGCTGCTACAGTAATCATGATTCATGAACAGTCTAATTCATGGGCGGTGACACCAAAATGCTCGTGAACAAATTGTCAACCATAAAGTTCGTTCCCCAGGTGCTGTATAGTGCATGTTTTAGTCTATAGCCAAGTGATTGTTGCGAACAGTACTATGAATAGTGATGATAGTTTTGCCAGAGTGTTGTGAATAGTATGGATAGTTTTCCCACATTATCATGAGCAACGTATGGTAGTTAGCTCCTAGGCAATGTACACTAAAAAAGGAGTTAGTCTTAATGTAGAGGAGTTTTGCAATTCCCATTTTATGAGTGACTTGGAATGACTTCATTCTTTTTTTTTTTTTAAAATGAAGCTCATGGGTATGCCAAGCTTTATTGGCAAGGCATTGGGTTGAGTGTGGCGAGTACAAATTAGGAGCTCATTACCCTTTGGGATGAGATGAAAATAAAGTTGGGAGATATATGTGCCCACTTATCATAAGCAGTAGTTGTGTGATCATTGGTTGAACCTTAAGCACATGACCTTTAGTGTATATGAGTACATGACCAAATTTGAGGAACTTTTACAAAGATATAAAATTAGGGAAATCACCGGGTCACAATCACTAAGTTCATTAATAGATTTAAGCTTGAACTTAAAAGTCAAATCAAATTGCATGGTCCTCTCATTGGAAGATACTTACCACAAAGTCCTAAGTTCATGGTACTATCACATTCCCACATATAGGTGAACAACTTCTCAAGCTGGTAACACGAAACCCAAACTAAGGTAATTAAAACTAAGATTTGCTCAATTGGAAATGAGAATTTATCCAAAACAATTAAAGATCCAAATCTGGGCTACAAAATTTACATGATATGGCATCATTAAGAAAAAATGCCATAGTCTTCATTAACAACCATCATCATTCAGAAGTTGTCCTTTATTCTCACTTAGAGTGCCTTTTACTGGTGGTCTTCCCTTGGAACAGCCCATAATTATTCATCTGGGAGGGAAAAGAGGGAGTGAGTTACAAAGTTGAGTGAGTGAGCAAGGATAAAATAGGTAGTGTCGAAATGATAATCAAAAGATATACAGTGGAATATGTGAAGACAATAGATTGATTCATTGTGTGAACTTAACAAAGGTTGTGCTGTGTTACAATCCAAAACTAATCGTGTATATGGGATTGGCCTAGTCTAAAACCCTCGACACACAAAGATGCAACTAGAGATCCTTGACACAAGCCAACTTGAAATCCTTGACACATAAAGATAGGATCTTTAACACGAGGATCCAATTCGTGAATTTTGATGCACAAAAATAGTGTTGGATTACAAACCAATCCTTACATTAATAGTTTGACATTACTGGTAAACCACCACTTAATTGATTAAGAACTCAAAATATCTTACACTTCATTTATAGACACACGATCATTTAGGGACTAAATTGACCCCAATTCAAAACATGTTTTGCATATATTGATGCACTATAATATTGACTCCCATTTTTCAAAATAGCTGAAAATTTTGTACAATTATATATAAAATCATATTGCATGAGATTATAGCTTCTCGCTCTCAAGTATATTGTAAGTTATACAGTAGACACATGAGTCCCACACACCCCATTTCCATGCTACTTTCTACACCTAAGGCCAAGTACTACAAATGCACTAAAACACTAACTCTTTAGAAATATTCCAATCATTTTTGAAGTATAGATACCTTGTAGATTCGTGTTGCATGATTTTGTATAGCAAAAACTATGAGATTTCAACTATAGCATAACATCAACAATATATGCATATCAGATAGCTCACAAACCCACTTTATGAGTTTAGCAACTTACAAAACACAAGTTTGTGAGATAGGAAACTCATCTTGTCTGATTGAAATGATAAACACCACTTGTAACACTTTAGTAGATCCATTTCCAAGCCACTAGATCTTGTAAGATTTAATAGAAAGGTTCTTTAAAACTTAAGGGTCTAGGCTTTCGAGCTTAGATCCAAGCAAGCCTTTAAGCTAGTGAATACCCAAATATGGAATAGGAAGGATTTCAGAAATGGTAGAATGGTCTATCGGAGAAGTGACAAAGAATAGGGATGACTCAAAGAATGTGACATTAGCAAAAATGTATAACTAACAAGTATTTGGAGAATAGCACTTGTAATTTGTGTTGTAAAATAGAAGAAGGTATGTGACTAATCAAATAACAGGCAGTAAAAATAGTATTAGCCCAAAAACATAACGAAATCTTGTGGCCAAGGAGGACTAATGTTGAGGTGTATGAGCATATGAGGACTACTGTAGGATGCCATGAGAAGACATAGAAGTGACAAATGGTTTAGAAAAGTACTCGTGAGCATTATCACTATGCAGTATTTTAATAGAAATATCAAATTGATTTTGAATTTCAACACAAAACTTTTAAAAAATATTAAACAGTTTTGAACGACTTTTCATTAGAATTATCAATTACATTGAGAATATTCATTAATAAATATAACAAAATATTGAAATCTCAAAATAGAAGGAATATGGCTAAAACCTCAACCCTCACTATGTACTAAATCAAAAGGGGACTTGGCCCTATTATTGACATGTTTTGAAAAAGAACTATGGGGTTGTTTTCTTAACTGAAATGACTCACAATCTAATGAAGACAACTGGGATAGATTTGGGACCATCTAGTGTAATTTGGAAAGACTGGGATGACCGAAAAGGTGGTGAAGGAGCATCAATAGAAATGCAGGCAATTGAAGAGGGTTGTTGGTTAAGATAATGAAGTCCATCAGACTTACGTCCTTTGCTAATTATCTGTCCTTACATTGGTCTAGTATAAAAACAAAATTATCAAGAAAAGAAACAATACACTTGGAAGGACATTCTTGAGTAAGTTCATTGATAGACATAAGATTAAAAGGACAACTAAGAACAAAAAGAATAGGATGAAGATTGATATTTGGAAAGGGGTGTACTTGACCAATGCTTTTGGCTACTATTTTAAAGCCATTAGCAAGATTAATATTTGGAAGAGAAGTAAAGGAAGAAAAATTAGTGCAGACTTGTTTATTACTAGATATATAATCCGGGGCATAAGAATCAATGACCCATGATCCATTATAGGACGACCTCATGAGGCGTGCAACAAAATTACTAGATTGGGCGATAGAAGCAACAACTAGTGATGATTACATACTAATCTTGAATTTGAGATAATTATCCAAATCTAATCCCATCAAGGAAAGTGATAAGGATGATTGTCTTTTGCTATATCAGGTTGAGGTTCTAATGAATCTAATTGATCAACATTTGCACTTCTAGGAGGCCTACCATATAATTTGTGACACTGTTCTCTAGTATGGCCCCACTTATGATAATAATTGCATTTGGGATGGTTGTTGTGAGCAACATTTCCTCGTCCTCCTTGTGTTTATCTAAGAGTAATTTTCAATGCCAATACTGAATGATCAACTAAAGGAGCACTAGAAATTGATGTAGAACTTGATAGTTGACGAAGTTAAGTACTGAGGTCAGTGAGAGTAGGTGCAGAAGGACTAGCAAGAATTTGATCCCGAATTGAAGCAAGTTTAAGGTGGAGAGTTGTGAGACCCAGTACTATGATAAGCTTATTTCTTTGAGCTAGTTGTTTAGTTGTACTAGTAATAGGAAAAAAAGTTTGATAGACTCAAGCTTTCTAACAAATGCACTTGTATCATCACCTTGTTTCAAGGGAACCATAATAGAAATCACATTATAAAGTTGTCGAACACCATTAGTATAGAATAATTTAGTTCTCATTCAAACCTCGTAACAAGTCTCATAAGCATGATAAATACTCAGGATTTTAAGGTCAGCTGTGTTCCATAACAAATTACGTAGAAAAGCATCAAGTTTATTGTTCTGATTTATTTGTAGTAGGCACATCATTAGGTTTAGTAGTTAGGTGATCTTCATACCTTTTACTATCAAACCACATCTTAGTGGATCTTGTCCATGATATATACTTTACACTCCCAAAAGCTTGTCAGATGTAATCATTAGGGGAGGAATGATAGTAGTTGAAAATGTACTATGTTGAGAAATTGACATATCCTTAGAACTTGAAGAAATCAAAGTGGAATTTGATGACATTATGATTTTCCATAGCAAACCGTAAAGCATAAACCATAGAAGCAAACAGGAAGCATTGGTAAACTTATTATAGACACAAGAAAACACTCTAACAACAGAAGGCTAGAAATAGAACATAGAAGGTCGGAAGCTCAGAAGCATAGGTCAAACTACTTTGATAGACGAAGTTGAAAAGTGAACAAGTTAAAGCTTCTGGGGGAGCACAAACGAAGTTGAAGCACAAATTGAACCCTTTGATGGATGAAGTTGAGCACCTGAACAAGTTGAAGCTTCTGGCAAAGCGCGAATGAAGTTGAAGCACAAATTGAACCCTTGAACCCCTAACAAAGTAGTCAAATTTTGAACAAGTCAGCTAGGTTGTGTGGGTTCTAGCGTTGGCAAGAGCTTTTGGCGAGGACAATATGTGGAGACAGCGAAGGCCATGACTTCATCTAGGGTACAATAGGATTCAATGAGGTTGACAGGCTCCTGCAAAGGCAAGGACACACTTCGATGAGATCAACGATGGGTTTCACTCGATCAGAATGGAACACTGAGGAAAGGAAGCTAACTAGGGTTTTTAGGGTTAGGGTTTCTTCTTTTTAGGATTAGTTTTTTTTTTTAAATTTTTAAAAGATTTTTCTCTCCCCTAGAAACTGGAAAAGAGAGAAAAATTTCCATTAAATTAAAAATTAAATGATAGTACATATATATACAAAATGAATATGGGCCTCAGGATATGGCCCTATTGCACTAAAATACTATATATAGGATACTAATAACAAAGCATATATAACCAAAACCCACTCTATGGTAGGTCTAGGCACCTACAAGATTGGGGCCACCAAGTCCCTTGTTTGTTGCCCATGAGCTTGGAGGTGGGTAAAGGCCAAACCCCATTTTTTACATTAGGCCTTTGGCCAAAGAAATTAATGAAAAAAATATATTTCCTATTATAACAAAAATTTTAAAAAAATCAATTGGACATTCATTTTTTTTCTTGGCCTACTTTCACCAACTTGTATAACCAAACAACAAAATTCACTCACTTTCTCCAAATTTAATTTCTTTAAACCTATTTGGTTGGTAGCTTCACCTCAAGCTCGCTTCTTGCTTGGATTCTAGTGCAAACTCTCCCTTTTCGCTAAGCTCTCCTCCCTTTAGTTCTTTCTTTAAGCTGAGGAAGGGAGACAAATATGCTTCCTTCACTCTCCCTTGCTTTAAAATTTACCCTAGGATGCTTCTTCCTTGGGTCTTTACCCGCTGATTGGTTCCTCCTTTTGTTTACTCTTTTTGCTCTTTGCCTACTGATTTTGATGGCTACAGGCAGACTTTCACAAATTGGGAAATTATTCAATTCAAATGTACCTCTTTCTAGTCGACTGTGAAAGAGACATTGGTTTTCCACCTTGTGGGTATGAGTTGACTAGCACCCTGTCTAGTTGACTATCACCCTTGTTAGTTGACTAGTTTCCAGGCCAGTTGACTGCTAATTTTTAGAGCTTGTTGGACTTTGACCAAGATAGGTGATTAACTTAAACTGTTTAATTTCAAGTTTTCATAATCTCCCATTTAGTCAACTATCCCTTCATTAGTTGACTACCTTGCCGAGGCTCCAAAACTCATCCTGCTGAGGCTCAAAAACTCATCTTGCAGAAGTTGGGGCATCTAGTTGACCATCCTCATTGTTAGGTGACTACTTCGCTGAATTCCCAGAAATCTCATTCACAGGAGTTGGCTATATCCTCCAAGGCTAGTTGACTATTGCTAAGTCCTCGAAAGATACCTTGTAGAACCTGACCACTTCATCTACTATCCTCCTCCACTAGACAACTATCATGTGGCAACTCAGTAGTCCAGTAACAATTTTCCATGACTCCACACCATTCTTACATTTGCACCACCTTATGGGAGGAATGATCAAACACAACCACAGAGGAGAGAAAATATGGGAAGAATCTCATTAATAACTTGATGAAAACGCAGCTTTACACATGCCTCGGGCACAGTTATTACAAGAAGAGGGATTCATTCAATGAGTATGTTTTTGTACTTATGGATTTGGAATGCTTTTTAGGGTCTTGTAAATTTATAGAATTTAATGATGCCTAAGTTCAAGGCCTATAAAATTTGTAATGCTAATTGATGTGATAGTTTTTTGCATTTTCTTGAAGATATAAATTTTAATGTCATATTGTTTGGTGAAATAGATACAAGATCTGGAAGAAAGTGCTGATGGATTAAGGGATAGAGCTGCAAAATTCTCCAAAGCTTGCCGAAAGTACACGTAAGTCTACTTCTTTATCCTTTTGATTACTAGTGGCACCTTGGACACTGTAGCTAATGCTATACTTGCTTTCTAAAAGGACATTTTAATTCTACGGTGCAGTTTATTCAAATCATTAAAAAACATATTGTTCATAATTATAATCCATCATTTCTGCAGCATTTCTGTTAGAAAGAGGAGGATATTGAATATGGGGTAGAAATCAGCAGAGATCCTGCTAATCTGATTGCTTGGGTAACCTGCTCTTTCTGTCTCTTCAGACCGGTTGAAGAACCATTCTTTAGGGCTGCAGTAGTTCTAGAGAAGGGTGAAAGTAGAAGTCTATATAGGTTTGTGATGGCTGGGTTGCCTTAAATAAATATCAAACTCCATATTAGGATGGAAACATAGAATCTATGTATTTGACTGTGTATTTAGGAACTTGGGAAAGGGCTAGTTGAGGTGAATTATAGAACTCCACTCAATCCTGGGTGGTTCTGGAAAGCTACTAGTTGTGGTTGTAGCAGGCACGGGAATTTGGGTGGAAAGTGAAAGTCTATTGTGGCAAGTTGTGGGTTTTTTAATTCACAGGAATGCTAAGTTATCTTTATTTCAATGTTGATGAAATTTTTTTTATTTGATTACATTGATGACTATGGTATTTGATGCCTATTCTTAAGAATCTTCACTTGAAAGATTGGCAAATATTGTAGAATGAAGCAGGAACTTCTAAATACAAATAAACTTGAGAAAGTACTGCAATTCTGTTCTGCTACCAGCAGGCACCATGAGGCTGGTAGATCTATATTTTATTGTGGCGGATTTCACTCCATCAAAAGGAAGTATGCTCTCTCCCATTTCAGAATGTGAAAGTGTGCAATTCTCAAATGTTAGCACTCAGATCATATGATAAACAAAATATTAAAATCTTTGAACTAAAACTTATAAACTCGTCAAGAATGCCTTTGCCTTTACATTTCTTTTGAGTTTTCCCTCATGCTGTTGTGGTTTAGGGAAGTGGATCCTCCGACTCCAGGGCAGGGAAAAATTTGGGCTCATATTGAAATCCTGAGGACAAAAGTGGAACTGCAGGTTATGGCCATGAGAATGTGTTGCTAAAGCAGGCTACAGTTTTCGTTGGGTTGAAACTTAAGTACAGACTTTGTACTTTGGTTAGTGATGGTAGTGACATTGCTATACAGTTCACTACCCATTGTAGAGATTTGATTAATCTGGGACCTGTCTTGACCTGCAGGGCTGATACACCTTATGTCGTGCTTGGTGTCTTACTTTAGTCAGTAGTTATTTATAAAGCTTAAATTATTTATATAGTTTTGTGGTAGCTAGGTATAAAGAGTTTTGCTAGGGGTCAAGTCATTTAATGTGGAATTTGAAAATTTTCATGAACTATCAGGTTGTTTAAAATGGATTTCTGCAGTTGGTAGAATATAGTGGTGAGATGATGCCCGGGAGGGGGAGGGGGTTGGAGTGGGGGGGAATAAAGGAAGAAATAAAGACAGGGATAGTGTTAAATTATAAGAGAAAAGTAATGATTTAGGGTTCCACTGTAGCAAGAGAAGAGAGAAGGAAGGAGAGAGGAAAGACAGAGAACAAATATTTTGGAGTGAAAGAACATATTTCTTATCTGAGACACTAAATCTTATATATATATTGAAGCTGAATTTATGGAAAACCCACTAATCCAAAATGTAATAACTCACAGCACTGCACTTGAAGATGGTGCATATGTATCTCTCATGCCCATCTTGCATATAATAGACTGAAATGCATTGCTATGCAGTCCCTTAGTGAAGACGTGTGAGTTGATCGTATGATTTTGCAAAGGTTTTGAATAATTGTTTGACATTCAGCTTCTCTATGATAATGCATCTATCTTGATATGCGTCGAACTAAGTTATGAGAGATATTGATAGTCACAATACAAAATAAAGGGCTTATTGTACATTATTCTTAATTCTTGAGCTAGGCCCATCAACCATGACAATTCACAAGCTCCCTGGACCCAAGCTCTATATTCTACTTTAGTGCTAGATTTGGCCAAACCTGTTTGCTTCTTGCTTCTCTAAGTTCCAATATTTCCCCCAACAGAAGTGCAGATATGCCAATGTTGCCCAATTAGCATATGTGTATACTCAATATTCAAATGGCAATGACTATGAAAAAACAAATCTTTTCAAAGGGCTAGTTTTATATACCTCTGTATGCAATGGACAGCATGAAGGTGAGTAGTTTGAGGATCATCCATAAACTAGCTTATGACACTCGTAGCATAATAATGTAGGCAGTGTGGGAGAGATAAATCAATTTTCCTTGACAACAATCTCACTATCAGAATCCTTGAACTAGTGATTGAATATGATTAGAGAAACTGCAGGTTGACACTTTTGACATCCCTGTTTTTGATAATAAATTGAACTCATATTTTTGTTTGAATATGAATATGCCCTTTCTGATCAAGCAACCTCGACCATGAGGAAGTATCAGAGTTTTCCAAGATTGTCGATCTTAAATTCCTTTGCAAGGAATTGTTTCAAGCGTGAGGCTTCTTTGGCATCATTGTCTGCCATGATTTTATCATCAACATGCACAATAAGATTTGTCATCTTTCCATTGTGTTTTATAGAAATATGTATGTAAGTAGAATAGGAATATTCTTTTTATATTCTTTTTTGTTTCCTTATTTATGTATTACCCAGTATTGTAAATGCAGCATCAGAAAATAGTGAATTTCGCTGACTCATTCACACACTTTAGGGGGTTTTCCCCATGATCCTCTCTCTCTCTCTCTCTCACTCAACATGGTATCAGAGTCTAGCCAAGGTTAGAAACCCTAAATTTTAAAATTTTTTTTCTTTCACAACTAACATCTCAGTTCTACAACTTTAAGGTTCATTTCTTCATCACTGTGGTCGCCTCTCCCCTCTTGCCAGAATTGTGCTGCCACCGGAGCTCCGACATGTTCCATTACGGGAATCTGTCAAGTTCATTTTTTTTTTGAGGTGCGTGAGAGCATGTGCTGGCTCTTTTTTGGCCAGACCCAGCATTCCTTGCTTTTGATCGCTACTTTCTCGTGGCTGTTTGGCTCTCTTGGGTTGCGTTTTTGTCATGTTTTTCTCCTTCTATTAGATATGCTGTGATTTTCCTTCCCTCTCGCAAGTTTGACATATTTGGGTTGTTTTTTGCATTCTTTGCGGTGGTTATTTATACTTGTTGCTATTTGGATCCTCATCATGTCTGCTTCATCTTCTTTTGGCAAGTGTGCTATTTTTAGTTCGAGGATTCCGAGCTCTCCGGTTATCACAACTAAGCCGCTTAATGGTGCAAATGTTGGGCCTTCGCTGTTGAATTATGTTTTAAATTTAAAGGCCAACATTATTTTGATCATTTGAAGGCTTTTGATATCTTGCCAATTGATAAAGATGATTGGAAAGCAATTGATACTCAGCTACGTAGGCTTCTCTGAAGTACCATTGACCATCAGCTTGTTTATCCTTTTTGTCCATATTAGACTTGATATGAAGTGTGGGAGAAAGCCAAATTGCTATACATAGGACACAAAGTTGGAAATTGAATAATGATTATATGACCTGTCGGATATTTTAGGAAATAAGAGTTATAGTTTATTCTATTTTTATTATAAATTATTTTGTCTTTATTTTTGTTAAGATTATGTATATATTCTCTATATATAAAGATTGTGTAGATATGCCAAGATTGTATAGGAGATTTGATTTATTTCCTTTCATGTAAGGATTAGGGTTGTATATATGTGTATATTGAAGACTGAATCAATATATGTAATGAAATACTACGATTCTTCTAAACCAACATGGTATCAGAGCAAGAATATTATTGCTAGTTCTCTATGGCTGATGTGTCTAGTCTTATGGAAAAATAGACCTCAGATTTGACTGAGGTAGAAGATTCAACCTACGGCGACAGAACTGGAACAACCATGGCTCACGGAGGGGGAGATCATTCCCATCATTCCTTTATTCTTACATTTCATCGGCTTAATGGAAAAAACTACCTGGAATGGGCTCAATCCATGAAGCAAGCCATTGATGGTAAAGGCAAGCTCGGGCACTTGACCGGAGATGTCAAAAAACCTAAGGTCAAAGACCCTTTCTTTAGTATGTGGAATTCATAAAACTCACTCGTCATCGCTTGGCTAATCGATTCCATTGAGCTGACAATAGGTAAACCATATTTCTTCATTCCTATTGCAAAAGATGTTTGGGAAGCAGTCCGTGAAACTGACTTTGATGTTACATATTCCTCACAAATATTTGATTTGAAATCAAAGCTATGGAAATCGAAACAAGTTGATCACGAGGTTACTGTTTATTATAACGAGATGGTTTCCTTATGGCAAGAATTAGATCAATGCTATAATGATGAATGGAACTACCCGATTCATAGTCTTAAAGTTATGAAAAAGGAGGAGATGACCGTGTATACTTATTCTTAGCGGGACTCAATCAGGCATTTAACGAAGTGAGATCTCAGGTTCTAGGAAAGAAACCTCTGCCCTCTCTTCATGAAGCCTTTTCTGAGATTAGAAGAGAGGAAACAAGAAGAAAGGTCATGTTGCCACACCAGGAATCAAAATCTGCACCAGATGTGGAATCCTCAACTCTAGTTTCAAAGGGAGGGGGATTTGACAATGATAAACAAAGAAGACTCTGGTGTGATCATTGCAAAAAACTGTGGCATACAAAAGAGACTTGCTGAAAAATTCATGGAAAGTCTCCAAACTGGAAGAAGAAGAACTCTAAGGACAACCGTGCCTTCCAAGTATCTGATGTCAATAATACAAGGCAGCAAAGTACTTCAGATACATCTCCTTTCGCTAAGGAACAGATTGAGCACTTGTACAAACTTTTTAAATCTCCACAATTCAGTGCAAATTTGTCAAAACCCTCATGTTCTTTGGCCCAGAAAGGTAACTTTGTCTCTGCACTTCTGAGTATTAATCCTAATCCTTTTCGCTCTTGGATCATCGATTCAGGAGCAATTGATCATATGACAAGTTGCTCTTCATTTGTTTCTACTTACAGTTTGATAGAAGAAGAAAAATCAATTAAAATGAAAATAACTAATAACATAAACACTACTGTCCGTATGGAGAGGACAAGGCTCCAATACAAAGTGTTTCTCCAAAATCAATCCTATCCAAAAGAGGACCCCTTGTACAGATTTTATACTCAATATTTAAAGGGAAACTAATAATTAAAATTAAGAAAATCATGTGGAATAATGGCAGAAGTGGAGATCATGCTTTGTCAGTTACAGGATGTGTGCCGTTATTGCTCCCATGTGTAATACCAGCAACTTCTCCACTTTCATAATTAGTAACTTCTCTATATTCTCCATGTTCAGCAACTTCCCCATGTTTATAATTAGTAACTCCTCCATGTTCTTCATGTTCAACAACTTCTCTATATCCATGTTTTCCACATTCAACAATTTTTCCAGCAACTTTTCTTTTGAAAATAGGTCTGTAAAACTGGGTGGCTTTTATCAATACACTCCCCCTAAAAACTCGCCTTGTCCGCAAGGCGAAAAGAAGGAAATTGGCCTGCTAGCAAGTCATAGTTTTCCCAAGAAGCTTCTTCAATAGGACGATTTTCCCATTGCACCAGCAGTTCAAGGGTAGGAATACCTGATTGTTTCACCTAATGGTGAGTAAGAACCTTGGCGGGAGTTAAGGAAAGCTCCCAATCTGCAGTGATGGGCAAGTGAGCTGGAGGTGTAGTGGGAAGCTGTCCACAGGCGGGACGCAGCCATAGTTATCAATAGCGCGCAGCGCGTTATTGCGCCATAGCGATCACTATGGCTTGCTGCGCTATGGACAGGCCATAGCCTGGCGACCTCCAGATAGCGAGGTATAGCGCACGCGATGTGCGCTATAATCAACCATGGCGTTGTCGCGCTAATAGCGCTACACTGAATTTGATTTTAATGGCTCGTGCAAGCCCTAAGCTGTCGACCGACTCGAGCCTTTGAACCATCGTCCAGAGTTGCAAGCCCTTCTTCTTCCTTGACCATCACCATCAACCCTAGAACCGATTAGTCGATTGTCGAACGAGCTTTGCTGGTCAGTCGACTGTCGCAGGCGAGCCGCGAGTAATTGTCGAGAGCCACAAACGAGCTTTGCAGGTGAGCCGTGAGTGATTGTCGAGAGCCACGAACAAGCTTTGCAGACGAGCCGTGAGTGATTGTCGAGAGCCACGAACAAGCTGGGTTGTTTGAGTCGCGATTGACTGTGTTGGTTGTGAGGCTCCTTGCTAGCTGTCGAAGGGCTTCTCTAAGTCTTATGTTCTCTACCTTGCTGTTTGTCGAGCACCCTGCAGGCCTGTTCTTCAACTTCTGTCTTCTACTCAAGGGCTGTCGAGCACCCTGCAGGCCTGTTCTTCAACTTCTGTCTTCTACTCAAGGGACGTGGGGCTTCTTTCTTCTCAGAGGAGGTGCTTGTTTGTGGGAAATTTGTTTCAGCCTACTACAGAACAGACAACAGAGGTCCCTTGTTGTCTGTACTCTGTTGTCACCCTGCAGGGCCTGTTCTTTAGTTCTGTTTTCTGCTCAATGGAAGTGTGAGCTGCTTGTTTGTGTTTTAATAAACTAGTGGAGAGGAGAGGGAAACTTGTTTCATCCTAGAACTGCAGAACAGAGGACCTCTGCACTTAAAGCTATCTGTTTTTTAGCATTGTAATTTGGAATTAAAATGAGCTCTAGCAAGACTAGTGTTGATCCAGCTTGGAAATATTGTAAAAAGGTTGATCCCAAGCAAGCCAACAAGGTTATGTGTAATTTTTGTGGGAAGATTACAGCTGGTGGGATCACTAGAGCCAAGTATCATTTCATTGGAGGCAATAGAAATGTCAGTATATGTCAATCATGTCCCGAAACTGTCGAAGAAGAAATTAGGCAATATATGATGCAAAAGGAAGAAGTTAAATCTCATCGAGTGTTAGTGCCTCCTCCTCAACATAATTATGAGGATTATGATTTAATGGAAGATGAGACAGAAGACGAAGTTGCCCAATTACCACTAACTGATAAGTCAAAGAAGAAGAGGACTTCAAGTACAGCTTCGACACAAGGTAGTAATAGTGCACCTTTGCCAAGAAAGCCAAAGCAAAAAGGGCCAATGGATGCTTATTTTGCTCTTGATCCGGAGGAAGTGATGGAGAATAGAAAGAATTTAAAAGGAAAGCAAACTACTATCAATGAGCATTACAAGAAGGAAGCAGGGATAAAACATGTCAAGCAATTGCTAGATGGATGTATGATGCTGGGATTCCTTTTAATGCTGTTAATTGCGATAACTTTCAAGTCATGATTGAGGCGATTGGACAATTTGGGCCTGGCATGAAGGGGCCTTCATATCATGAGGTGAGGGTTCCACTTCTTCAAAAGGAAATAAATCGCACCAATGACATGATAAAGGCATATAAAGAGCAATGGGCAAAAGTTGGATGTTCTATCATGGCAGATGGTTGGAAAGATAGAAGGGAGAGGACATTGATCAATTTCTTGGTCAATAGCCCAAAGGGCACTGTTTTCATTGAGTCCTTGGATGCATCTGAGTTTGTGAAGAGTGGACAAAAAATGTTTGAATTGCTTGATAAGTTTGTGCAAAAGATTGGACCAGCCAATGTTGTTCAAGTTGTGACGGATAGTGCTTCAAACAATGTTTATGCTGGTATAAGTTTCATATTTCCTTAATATTTTCTAATTTATAGTCTTATTTATAAGAATTTAAATACTTATTTGATACTTTGTGTAGGGAAATTGTTAGAGGCAACCTATCCGCACTTGTATTGGACTTCCTGTGCTGCTCATTGTCTAGATTTGATGTTGGAGGATATTTGGAAAATCCCAAATTTCAATATGACAATGAAGAAGGCAGTGGCTTTGAGCGGCTTTATTTACAATCATACAGGTGTTGAATATGATGAGGCGCTTCACCGACCAAAGAGAGCTATTAAGGCCTGCAAAAACAAGGTTTGCTACAGTATTCATAACACTTTCTAGCATTCATCAACAAAAAGCTTGTTTGAGAAGAATGTTCACTTTTGAAGAATGAACAAAAAGCAAGTGGGCGAAGGATCCACAAGGCAAAAAGGTGGCTCAAGTTGTGATTGGTGAGACATTTTGGAGAAATGTCATATATTCTCTTAAGTTGGCTGGTCCATTGATTAAGGTTCTTAGACTTGTTGATGGCGAAAAGAGGCCTCCGATGGGATACATTTATGAGGTTATGGATAGAGCCAAGGAAGCAATTGCCAAGACCTTTAATGAAAATGAGGAAAAGTATCGGGAAGCTTTCCAAATTATTGATAGAAGATGGGAAGTGCAATTGCATCGTCCATTACATGCTGCCGGGTACTACTTGAATCCGGAATTCTTCTATTCAAATCCCAACATTGAGAATGATTTGGAAGTTAATTTGGGTTTGATACAATGCATTCAAAGATTGGTTCCCGATACTAACATTCAAAATAAAATTTCAGAGGAATTGAGCATATATAAGAATGTTGAAGGTCTTTTTGGGGTTGACATGGCTATACGTGCTAGAGCAACAAAAGCACCAGCTGAGTGGTGGTCATTATATGGCTCAGGTGCTCCAAATTTGCAAGCTTTTGCTATAAAAGTTCTTGGCCTCACATGCAGTGCATCAGGTTGTGAGAGGAATTGGAGTGTATTTGAAAATGTAAGTGATTATAAACTTTAAACTAAAAGTTACTCTTCTCTTATTAATTTAATTATTCATCTTATGAATCTATATGTTAATAATTATTTCTTGATTTTGTAGCTTCATACCAAAAGGAGGAATAGGCTGGCACAGCAAAAGTTGAATGATTTAGTATTCATCAAATACAATAGAGCATTGAGGCGAAGATATAACATTCGTGATCAAATTGACCCAATCTCATTGAAAGATATTGATGATAGCAACGAGTGGTTGCTTGGAAGAATTGATGAAGAATTGGAGGATGAAGATGATTATGTATTTGATGAAGATGACGGTTTAACTTGGAGTGCTGTTGCTAGAGCTTCAGGAGCTGATGAGCCTACTCGTCCTATAAGGCGATCTACCACCAAAACTCCAACTCCAACCTCAACCTCGAGAGGGACAAGGAGACCAGTAGGAACATCCTCTCCATCTATTGACCTTGATGATGAAGAGGAGGCTGGTTCAGGGAGTGAAGATGAGGAGGATTGTAAGGGATTGGATGAAGGAGATGTTTGTGGTGGCGACGATATAGCTTTTGATGGGGATGAGTATGAGTTTTAGACACTCCTTTGATATTTCAGATTTTGTTTGATCAGATTTCTATGTTTTGAACTTCATTTTGATGTTATATTTTATATTTTAGACTATGTTTGATATGCAATTTCATGTTTCATATGTTGAAATGATTATTGAATGGTTTGTATTTGAGTACTTGTTAGATTTGTAATGTTTATGGATGATGTTTTTATAATTTATTTTAGCTATACACTTTGCGCTATTTTACCGAATAGCCATTCGCTATTCGCTATGCGCTATGGCGCTATGGCCCATTTGCGCTATGGTGCGCTATGCGCCATAAACAACTTTGGACGCAGCAAAGGGACGTGAAAAATGGGATGGATTTTTGAAGTTGCAGGCAGATCTAGTTCATATGCCACTGGTCCAACTTGGTGAATAATAGTGTAGGGGCCGAAGTAACGAGGGGAAAGCTTCTCATATCTTCTCTTTGCTAAAGAGTGTTGTCAAAAAGGCTGAATTCGAAGAAAAACTGCAACACCAACATTGAATAAGAGTTCCCTACGTTTAAATCAGCATATGCTTTCATACAAGACTGAGCCTTGATGAGGTTTTCATGCAAAAGTTTCAACATTTCATCGCGTGTTAGCAACTGCTTTTCCAATTTAGCAATATGTGTCTCTCCTAGAATGAAAGGATGAAGAATAGGAGGATCTCTTCCATAGAGAACGTTGAAAGGAGTTGTGCCTGTACAAGTGTGAAATCCTGTGTTGAAGGAGTATTCAGCTCAAGAGATGAATTTGCTTCAAGAAGAGGGTTGTTGATGTGCAAAACATCTCAAATAAGCTTCTAAACATTGATTCACCACTTCTGTTTGACCATCTGATTGCAGGTGGTAAGAAGTTCCCATCCAAAGGTGAGTTTGGCTAAGACGAAACCACTCTTGCCAAAAGGCACTGAGGAAAATGACATCTCAATCTGATAAAATAGAACGATGCATGCCATGTAACCTAACAATTTCCCTACAAAAAAGTCCGCCATTTATTTTGCAATAAAAGGATGAGTTAATGGAATAAAGTGACTATACTTGCTAAATCTATCCACTACCACCAAGATAGTGTCATATCCACCTAATTTGGGAAGGTTGACAATAAAATCAAGGGATATATCTTCCCAAACACTTTCTGGAATTGGAAGAGGTTGTAGAAGACCAGTTAGAGCAAGAGATTGATATTTATTCTGCTGACAAACCATACAGTTCTGAACATATTGCTTCACATCTTGTTTCATTTGAGGCTAGAAGGAGCAGGATGTGAGACATTTTAGGGTCTTGAGATAACCTCCATGGCCTCCCACCAAAGAATCATGGGATTCTCCTAATGACCTCTGCCGTAGAGTGGAATCATCTGGAATAACCAAATGAGTTTGGAAGAACAGTTTCTTATTTGCTAGATGGAAGCTGGGCTGGGAATTAGGATCCTTTTGGAGAGATTCTATAATATTTCTAGTGTATGGATCTTGCAACAAAACATCTAGTAGGTGCATGAAATCCATATTGATTGGGAGGGCTAGTGCAAGGAAATCGGCATTCTAGGGTCTCCTAGACAAAGCATCTGCACCTTGATTTGCTTTCCTTGCTTTGTAGATTATGGTAAAATCAAATGGAAATGCTGCTGTTCATTGGTTGTAACTTGTTGATTAAGGAGATACTTGAGACTGCAATGATCAATTTTAATAAAGAAGTGTTGTCCCAACAGATAGTGCTTCCACTTTTGTGGTGCCAAAACCAAAGCCAATAATTCACGATCATATGCAGATTTATAACGATTTGAGAAGGAGAAACCCTTACTAAAATATGCAATGGGATGATCAGATTGTATAAGGACAGCACCCACCCCATTTGAGGAAGCGTCACATTCCACTGTGAATGGTTGGCTAAAGTTTGGTAACCTGAGAACAGGAACTGTAGTCAATGCAGTCTTGAGATTTTGAAAAGCCAATTCAGCTTTAGATGGCCACTGAAAAGCATTTTTCTTTGTTAAGTCAGTCAAGGCTTTGGCTATCAACCCCATAATTCCGAACATAGTGACGATAATAACCTGTTAGGCCAAGAAAACCCTGCAATTCTTTGACATTTGTAGGCACTGGCCAGTCCAGAACAGCTTGAACTTTGTCAGGATCAACACCAACTCCATCTTTGCTAATCACATGTCCCAAGAATTGAATCTGAGGTTGGCTATGTAGACATTTCTTTGCATTGGCATAATAAGAGTGGGTACGAAGAAGATTAAGTGCTGTTTGTAGATGGGCTAAATGTTGCTCTAGGATAGGGATATAAATCAGAATGTCGTCAAAGAAAACAAGTATAAATTTGATGAGATATGGGCGAAAAGGGTCATTCATGGCAGATTGAAAGGTTGATGGGGCATTGGTCAAGCCAAAGGGCATGACTACAAATTCGTAGTGACCTGAATGGGTACGAAAAGCAGTTTTATAGATGTTAGGTGGATGGACTCTTATCCGATGGTAACCTGAATGTAGGTCTATCTTGGAGAAAATAGTAGGCCTGTGAAGTTCATCTAGAAGCTCGTCAACATTAGGTATGGGGTATTTGTTTGGAACAGTAAGTTGATTTAAGGCTCTGTAGGCGACATAGAATCTCCATTTATTATCTTTTTTCTTAACTAGTAAAACAGGACTGGCAAATGGGCTGGAGCTGGATCTAATAAAACCTGAATTGAGAAGATTAGCAACTTGTTTTTCAATTTCAAAATTTTGAAAGAATGGATATTTATGGGCGAATATTTGGAGGTTTGGAATTGGGTATCAATGGAATGGCATGTGAGTGAGATCGAAAAGGAGGCAAAGTGGTTGGGTTTGCAAAAATAGCTTCATACTCATTTAACAAGGAATTCAAAGCTAGTGGAGGGGGTTTACCTTCATTTTCAGCAAGCTTTGAAATAGCTTGAAAAGAGGCCTCAGTTCTCATTGCTGTTGGGACACCTTGTAACTTATAGCGCTTTCCATTTAGATAAAAAATCATGAACATTTTGTTCTAATTTGCTTGAACTGTGTTGAGTGATGCAAGTCACCTGATGCCCAATACCAAATTTGCCCCTCCAATCGTGAAGGGGTAGTAATCCTGTGTAATTTGCAAGCTAGACAATTGCACAGTAACTTCTCGGCATATTTGGTTGCATTGTATGATTTCCCCATTCTCAATTTGAACACCAAAAGGGGAAACTGACTGAATCGGATGGTCCAAACTTGTAACAAATGATGTTGCAATGAAGTTGTGCATTGATCCGCTATCTACCAAGATGAGTACCTGTTTTTTGTTGATAGAGCCTTGAAACTTCATTGTAGTACCACGGTTTTTGCCCAAGATGGCGTGTAGGGAGATCTCAGCCAAATCTGGGGGAGCTACTTCCTTATCATTGGCCTCATCAAGTAGATCTTGGGTCGTCTCATCACCATTTGTAATCTCCATAAGGGATAAGGTTGATGGTTTGCAGTGATGGCTAGGTGCAAATTTTTCATTGCAATTAAAACATAGTCCCTTGGCTAGCCTATATTGTCTCTCAACATGCCATGGTCGAGCCGATATGGAGTTGGACATTGACTGCATAGACGGCTCTAGGATCTGTGAGCTCGTGGTTGAAGTGAATGATGAACTAGGGTTATCGCGGGATTGGGAAACACGTGAGAAGGAAGTTTGCTGTGTGGGCCGACTTGGATGAGGCGAGTTGGGCCCTTTGGAACCACGGGCTGGGCCAACTTTAGCCTCAAACTCCAAGGCAAGGCTCATTGCTTTATAGACTGTTCTTGGCTTATGTATATGTACATCAGCCTTCAAGTCTTCCTTCAGTCCACTCAAGAATACCCTCAGCAAGCAAACAGTGTTCAGGCCAATTATGGACTTGGACAGCTCGCTTGGGAAATTCTTGTCGATATTCTAGGATGGATCCTGTCTGTGTGATGTTGCATAGATGCTCGTCAGGATTTTGGAACTTGGCTGGTCCATAATTTTCTTGTAATGCCTTCACCAATTCCTCCCAATAGAGGAGGGTTCGCGCACTATTAATCTAAGCAAATAAATCAAGTGCATCACCCTCCAAGTACATGGCGGCTACGTCGACTTTAAGTTCATCTGGAGTTTGATAATAGCGAAAATATTTTTCCACTTTCAATATCCATCCATGAGGATCGCCTCCCTCAAATTTGGGAAATTCCATCTTTGTGTGGGGGCGTTTACAAGGACTCTTGAGCCACCACGGACTATCCACATCTTTTTCTTCTAAGTCTAACCAAGTGGTTTGCCCCTTGTCACGTGGGCCAATATTAACTTCTTTAGCTCTTCCTTTTTCTGAAATACTGTGATTGATATCTGTTTGTTGAGTACCACTTGCTTGGGCTTTGAGTGCCGCTACATCTGCAGCCAAGGAGTCAATTGCTGCTAGTCAAGAAACAATAGATGATAATTGGGCTATGGGATCAGTAGTTGAGCTTACTGGAGAAGTGGTAGATAATGTTGGATTGGTGGGTGGATTATTGGATGGATATGGAGGTTCATGGAGGGAAGCTGATGATCGGGTGGACACCATATTGGATCAGATGGCTCTGATACCAAATGATAGAAGAATGAAATGAATTAAAAGGAAAATAACTAATAACCTAAACACTGCTGTCCGTATGGAGAGAACAAGGCTCCAGTACAAAGTGTTTCTCCAAAATCAATCTTATCCAAAAGAGGACCTCTTGTACAGATTTTATACTCAATGTTTAAAAGGAAACTAATAATTAAAATTAAGAGAATCATGTGGAATAATGGCAGAAGTGGAGATCATGCTTTCTCAGTTACAGGATGTGTGCCTTTATTGCTCTCATGTGTAATACCAGCAACTTCTCCACTTTCATAATTAGTAACTTCTTCATGTTCAGCAACTTCCTCATGTTCATAATTAGTAACTCTTCCATGTTCTCCATGTTCAACAACTTCTCTATAGCAATGTTCTTCACATTTAGGAACTTTTCCATATTTTTTCTTCTGAAAATAGGTCCGCAAAACTGGGTGGCTTTTATCATAGTCCTTTTGCAGGAAATAATAAAATTAAAATTGCTGATGGTTCTTACTTGACAATTGCTGGGAAAGGGACTGTCACAATTTCACCATCCTTTAACCTGCATGATGTTCACCATATTCCTAATTTTTCTTGTAATCTTTTGTCAATTAGTAAAATAATCAAATCTCTCAATTGCCGAGTCATCTTTGACCCTCTTTAATGTGAGTTTTAGGATATGGTCTCAGAGAGGATGATTGGCTGTGGTAGAGAATGTGGAGGTCTTTATTACCTTGAAGATGAGACCAACTCTTAACAAGATACTTAGATTACTTGCTTTAAATCTATTTTTGATCCTAATGATGTTATGCTTTGGCATTATAGACTAGGAAATCCAAGTTTTATTTATTTAAGACATTTGTTTCTTGATTTATTTAAAAATAAGAGCCTATCTTTGTTTCAGTGTGAATTTTGTGAATTTGCTAAGCATTAGCTTTCCTCATTTCCTTTTAAGCCCTATAATGCATCTAAACCATTTGTGTTAATTCATAGTGTTGCTTGGGGCCCATCTTGGTTTCCCACATTATTTGAAAAGAAATAGTTTTTTCAGTTTTATTGATGATCATACTCGATTGAGCTGGGTGTACTTGTTAAAGGAGAAATCTGAAGTCGAATAGATTTTTAAGATTTTTTATTTTATGGTAGAGACACAATTTCAAGAGAAAATTCAAGTCTTTAGAAGTGATAATGAGAGAGAATTTTTTAATGACATTCTAGGAGATCTTTTTTTCTTAGAAAAAAGAATACTACACCAAAGCTCTTGTATAGATACACCTCAACAAAACGGGATTGCTGAGAGAAAAAACAAACATTTGTTGGAAGTTATTAGAGCATTGTTGTTCACAAATCAAGTTCCTAAATATCTTTGGGGTGAGGCACTTTTAACTGCAACATGCCTTATAAATAGATTGCTTACCAAGGTTTTGAATTTCCAAACACCTTTAAGTGTTTTTCAAAAACATTTTCGTGGTTCTCGGTTAACTTCTGATTTACCATTGGTGGTGTTTGGGTGTGTTGCCTTTGTCCATGTGCATCACCAAACTCTTGGGAAATTAGATCCCCAAGCTAAACAATGTGTTTTTGTCGGCTATGCTCCAACTAAAAGGGGATACAGATGATATGATCTTACATCTAAAAAATTTTTTGTTACAATGGATGTCAACTTTTTTGAGAATCAATCATTTTTCAAGACTCATCTTTAGGGAGAGAGGAAATTTAAAGATTCGTTGGATTTGGAAGCCTTTGATATTTTTTCTTCTCCACCCAAGGACATGGAAATCCCAAGGCTTTAATAAATATGGAAATAAATGACTTAACTAAAGAAAACTTGGATTCTGCTTCTATGGAGTTAAATCATGAGATTGTTGGAAATAAAAATGAAGAAAAAGCAAATGCAAAGAGCTTCTTGTTTATTCAAGGAGGAATCAAACTCAAGGGAACGAGATTGATGAAACTTCTTAGCACTATTAAGAAGCCTTAACTCAACCTATTAAAAACTCCATTGAAGTACAAGGTAATATTGTTATAGAACCCAACTCTCAGCTTGATCATATTATATCTGAACTTGACCTTCCCATTGCTAAACATAAAAGTGTCCGAAGTTGTGTTAAATACCCTATGTCCAATTTTGTGTCATATGAAAATCTTTCACCAGGATTTTCTGCTTTCATAGCACACTTGTCTAGTGTGGAGATTCCAAAAAATGTGTAGGATGCTTTATAGGTTTCTGAGTGGAAGGAGGCGATTCTCGAGAAATGAAGGCCCTTGAGATGAATAAGACTTGGGAGGTAATGGAGTTGCTAAAGGGAAAGAAAATAGTTGGTTGCAAATGGGTGTTCACTATGAAATACAACTCAGATGGATCTCTTGAAAGATACAAGGCATGCCTTGTAGTTAAAAGGTACACTCAGATTTACGGGGTGAATTACTTAGAGACCTTTGCACCCATGGCAAAGTTAAATACAGTACGAGTACTATTGACAATTGTAGTCAATCTTGACTAGCCTCTCCATTAATTAGTTGTGAAGAATGCGTTTCTTAATGGTGACTTGAAAGAAGAAGTATACATAGAACGACCCCTTGGTTTTGAAAGAAAATATGGATTGGGTGTATGCAAATTAAAAAGGTCTCTATATGGCCTGAAACAGTCACCAAGAGCTTGGTTCGAGAGGTTCACTCAGTTTGTAAAGAGACAAGGATATACTCAAGGATAAGCAGATCATACTATGTTTACAAAGCATTCAATTAATAGGAAGGTGGTTGTTCTTATAGTGTATGTTGATAATATCATTCTCATTGGAGATGACACGACTGAAATGAAACAGTTGAAGTAGTATTTAGCTTTTGAATTTAAAATCCAAGACTTGGGTTTATTAAAATACTTTCTTGGTATGGAGGTAGCATGGTCCAAGAAAGGAATTGTTGTGTCACAAAGAAAATATGTAATAGATCTACTTAAGGAAATTGGTATGAGTGTTTGTCGCCTTGTAGATACTCCAATTAATTTGAGTTAGAAACTTGGAGATAGCAAGGGAAAAGCAGTAGATGTGACTCGATACTAGAAATTGGTTGGGAAGTTGATTTATTTGTCGCATACTTGACCTGATGTTGCATTTGCTGTAAGCTTGGTAAGCCAATTCATGCACTCTCCTCTTGAAGAACATCTAGAAGCTGCCTATTGTATCCTAAGATATTTGAAAGGCTCTCTAGGAAAAGGTTTAATTTTCAGAAAGAACGAGCAAAGAGGCATTGAAGTCTACACATATGCAGACTATGCAGGGTCTGTCAAAGATAGACGATTGACATCTGGCTATTCCACATTTGTGTGAGGAAATCTAGTGACTTGGAGGAGTAAAAAACAAAATGTGGTGGCTCAGAGCACTACTGAAGTAGAATATAGAGCAATAGCTCATGGAGTTTGTGAAAGTGTTTGGCTTAAATGAGTTTTAGAAGAACTGAGAAGACCTCTCATTATGCCTATGAAGTTATATTGTGATAACAAGGTAGCCATTAGCATTACTCACAATCCATTCCAGCATGATAGGATAAAACACATTGAGATTGATAGGCATTTTATAAAGGAAAAGATTGAATCAAGTATCATTTGCACACTATTTGTTCTGTATTCACAGCAAGTGGCAGATATTTTTACAAAAGGTTTCATCAATTCTGATTTTAATCCTCTCATGAGCAAGTTGGGCATGATAGATATTTACGCACCAACTTGACGGGGAGTGTCGAATATTTTAGGAAATAAGAATTATAATTTATTCTATTTTTATTATAAATTATTTTGTCTTTATTTTTGTTAAGATTATGTATATATCTTCTATATATATAGAGATTGTGTAGATATGACAAGATTGTATAGGAGATACTAGGAGATTGTATAAGAGATTTGATTTGTTTCCTTTTATGTAAGGATTAGGGTTGTATATATGTGTATATTGAAGACTGAATCATGTCTCAATCAGGAAAGAATAAAATGCTAGAATTTCTTCTTCTAAACCAACATAACCTAATACCTTTTCTAAGACTAGTTGTAAGATCTTCATTTATAATTTCTAGAGTAGTATTCTCATTTATTCTTTCCTGATTGAGACATGAATCAATAGTAAAAAATAAGGTTACACAAATATTTTTGATGTCATTCAATGACTTGCATACCTCACTATGGTTGAGGTAGATGGAGAAAGATAGTAGTCTTGTATGTTCAACTTGTTAATATTCCCTAGTTGGGACTTGTGCATTTAAGGTAAACTTATGAATCCACCAGTTGTGAATTATGCATTTAGGGTAAACTTGTATATTTAAATGATTGTGCTTGCATATCTTCCGTTATCTGCAAGAACAATACCTGGATCAATGGTGAAGTTTCATCTTTGTGACTAGAAAGTTGTAGTTGCAGAGCGAGGGTAAGACTGCACATGCTTGATGATCCTTCCTTGACTTCGCGGCAATTGGGAAGCCTGTATTATTGGGAGTGAGATACATATTTTTATCTTTGCTTAGCTACATGTATATATTTAGTTTATTTAGCATTCTTGTTAATCCTGAGGACCTCATATTGGATTATCTCTCGGCTCCTATATTCGGATTTATTTGAACATTTATTCCTGAAATGTGTATCAACAACTTATCCATTGCAATCTCTTATGCTGTATTGATTTAAAAATTGGTATTGTTTGTTTCATTTCTTATTTTACTTTGCCCTTTGATCAAGAGTATTCTTTTATTTTATGTCTGAACTTATATACTTGCTGGACGCTTCTAATTCGTTGAAGGGTTAAGGCATGGTTTTCTGGTGAAATCTTTGCATTCTACTTTTATATATCTCTTTGCAATCACGTAATCTAATTGTGGTTAGCTTGTGAGTATTCAGATGCATTTAACTATGGATCTGTCTTCTACAATTAGGTTTTAAAGTCAGAATGATATTTGTTAGTGGGCATTCAACTGGATCAAACTGAACTGTGCATACTCTGGTCTAGTTAAGAAATAATTATTGTGCTCTAACTGACAGCTTAAGCTTTTGGTCTAGCGGTAAATGACAGGTCTCAAAATGGTATCAGAGTTAGGAGGTTCTAGGTTCAATCCCTTAGGCCAGCAGGTATTTTCTGAGGAGGCGTGTAAGCTGGTGTTCAACCGGATCTTGATAAAACTTTGCCTGGGTTGGGTTGGTTATCAAACAAGTGTTGTGTCCTAACTAACAGCTTAAACTTTTGGTCTGGTGGTAAGTGATATGTCTCAACAATCTACAACCTCATAGAAGTCAGGAAACATTTGGATACAGCAATTGAAAATTTTTTTGGATGGTATCAGTCCCTTAACTGAAAGTTAAGATTTTCCTTTCTGATTGTCAGTGAAGTACATTTGAAATTAACTTAGGTTTCCTACTTAGTAGAAGTTCAACATATAATTTCTTAAAGGCTTTCTATTTTCTAACTTTTTACTAATTTTTATTTCAAATTCATAGAGAAGGACTTGGGGAAGGATATGATAGGGAAGTTGCATTTGCAAGTGCACTTGAAACTTTTGGTGGGCATAATGATCCTATTTGTTCCATTCGTGGAGGTATGTCTCTGAATCTGCATCAGACTAGGTTTTTCTCACCTAGTTTTGTCTCCTCTTCCCTTGCCTTTGGAGAATGCTGATGGTTATCATTTATTTTTATTACCTAGAAAGCAGTATTTGTAAACTATTGTCTATTGTAACTGAACATTTGGCACATGAAATGATGGCTTTTGAATTTGTTCAGGCATTTGTTTGTTATTTCAGTCCAGAGCTTTCAGCATAAAATGCACAAGAAGATTAATGCAGACTTACGCTTAGAGTTTGTTTGTTTGGCTGGTATATCTGTTAGTGTAGGAAATACTGGTCAGATCATGAAAATTTTGCTTTAAAGTTGGGAGAGGGGAAAAAGTAGAGCTAGCTGAGAGTAGGTGAATGCAAGAGGTTTTGTGCTGAGCCTGTTTCTACCCTTCTTGTCCTTTGAGAAGAGAATCTTCATCTGAGCACCTTTTGTTGACATCATATTTTCAAGTACAGAGGGGTTTAATTGCATGTTAGTTCAGTTGCCAACGTTGATTCTAGGCTATTAAGGATACATTAGTTCAATCATGCCTTACTGCACATTCAGTTGGAATAGAAAATTCATATATGAAATAATGATATATGTTTATTTGTATGTTGTCAACTTGAGCACATTTAAATCAATTTATATCCTTCTTGAGGTTGGTTTAAGGAGCAGAAAATGCTTGTAGCTATGAACTAAAAAAGAAGAGAGGGAAAAGAGAATGTTGAAACCATTAACCTTCAACTTAAGTTTTGGGACACCTCTCATATAAAATATACATAAAATAATAGATGTGCACTGTACATGTGAAATTCCTAAACTATCCTTATTTACAATATTTACAATTTACTCATAACACTCCCTCTCAAGCTAGAGCGTAATATTGATTTAGCCCAGCTGTTGTATAAATTATTGCCTTTAATCATCTCAGTGAAAATATTAGCAACGTGTTCCATGGTGCGAATATGCTTAGTAGACATCAGCTTCTGTTAAAGCTTCTCCCATATGAAGTGATAATCTACCTCTATATGTTTGGCTCTTTCATGAAATAAAGGTTAGAGGCAATATGTATAGCTGCTTGTACATTACCATGAAGAAAAGCATTCTTTACCTCTAATTGATGAATGGGCCAGTGGTAAGATGCAGCTAGAGAAGTCAACAACTGACATAGGCTAGTTTAATCAACAGGAGAAAATGTCTTTGAATAGTTAGTACCATAAGCCTGTCCATAGTTTTTATCCACAAGATGGTCTTTTACACGAGCCATAATACCATCAGAATTAACCTTGATTGTAAATCCCATTTGGATCCAATAGCATGTTTTCCAATAGATAATTGCATGAGATCCCCACTTTGGAAACAATTCTAGACAATATTTCATTTAAATATAACCTTTAATATAACCAAGTAGTTCTGGAATAATCATCCAAAAAAAATAACAAAATAATGAAAACAAGATTTTGACTAAACATGGTAACGACACCAAACATCATAATGGGCCAACTGAAATGGGATGCAACTTGTTTCATGATACAAGGTAAACAAGAGACTAATGATGTTTGGCAAACTGATACGGTTTATATTCTAAGCTAGACAACTAACTTAGACTTGGGCATAACTTCTTCAAAACTCCCAAAGATGGATCACTCAGACGACAAAGAAGTTAAAAACGAGTTACAGCTCCTGCACACACAACTGGTTATGGCAGAGTCAAATGTAATTTCTAGCATATAGAATCCAACAGACACATGACCTCTACTGATAATCGTCTTTGTTCCAGGATCCTGGACAAGACAATGATCAAGAAAGAAATAAAGACCACAATTACATCCTTGAGTAATGTTAATAACAAACAAGAGATTGAATGGAAAATGAGGGAAATATAAGGCTAAATATAATGATAGGCTAGAAGTGAGATTCACTCTATGCGTCCTTTAATAGACACTATTAATCCATTAAGAAGGTGACATTTGGCAAGTTAGAAGAAAGTTGAAACAAGGAAAGGATAGCCATGTTACCAGTCATATGGTCTGAGGTACCTGAATTGATGACCTAACAGCATAAAGAAGTGGAGACATCATGTATTCATCAGTAGATATAGTTATGATCCTAACGTTAGAGGCTATTACAGATGACATGGGCAATATATCCTCTTGGGTAGTACCATCTGCATACCTTGATGCATGTGGCTATGAGGGCTTCCCATTCAATGTTCAGCAGGTCCTTTTCATTTGGCCTACCTCCCCACAATGGAAGCATACACAAGGGCCACTAACCATCACAACCATAATCACGGTTACCACTTTGACTGCCTTAATGCCACCTCTCCCACTTTGACTATTATCAGATTTAGAACTTGAACTCACTAAATCAACTAATTTGCCAAAAGCGGTCTTCTTAGTTGATTATCTAGAAATTAAGAGCTAGTGAATATCTGAGTATGAGCAATCTCATAGTCTAAGTCCAACTTGCATTGTGTATACACCTCGCATAAGTGGTTATATGAGAAAGTGTATTCATTTTTTTCAAACACTTGTTTGTACTTGGTAAAAAACTGTATGAAAGGTTGTTTGTCTTGTCCAACTTGATGAAAATTGTGCAAGATCACATCTTGTTATTGTTCTCACTTAGCGAAAGTACACACTTATTTGTTATCAGGTACCGGTATGCTCGGAGCCAAACCTGCTGACTCTCTTATAGATGTCAATATCAAACTTTCTGAAGACCAGGGAGACCTATTAAAGGATCTAGAATAGTATAAAAAACTGGTTGGGAAACTAAGTTATCTTACTGCCACTCGACTTGCCATTTCATTTGCAGCACGTATAACTAGTCAATTTTTCAACTCCCCTTGAACTAGTCATTACGATGCAATCATGAGAATACTAAAATATTTGAAGAAATATCCAGGCATGGGACTATTGTATAAAAATCATGGTCATTTAAATATTGTGAAATATATTGATGCAGACTATGTTGGATCTATAACTGATAGAATGTCTATCACAAGATATTGTATTTTTGTTGGTGGAACTTAATCTCTTGGAAAAGTAAAAGTAAAGTGTAGTGTCAAGGTCAAATGCTGAAGTTAAATGTAGAGCCATGGCATATATTACTTGTGAACTAATCTGACTAAAACATATTTTTGAAAAACTTGGTTTTATTTATAAACAACCAATGCAGTTAGTATGTGACAACCAAACAACAATTCATATAGCAAACAATCTAGTGTTTCATGAGAGAACGAAGCATATTAAAGTGGATTGTCACTTTGTGCGAGAAATGTTGCAGAAGATTGTTAGTACTTCTCATATTCAGTCTAGTGACCAATTAGCTTACTTATTTACCAAAGCACTAAATGAGGTTAGAATGAAATATTTTTGTAGTAAGCTTGGATCATATGATATATATACTCCAATTTGAAGGGGAGTGTTAAAGATTATGTAAGGAAGTTATATTGTTTGTAAGAAAACGATCCCACAAGTGTCTTGGTTTAATGTATTTGTAATCATATATTCATTATAAATAGATGAGATGGTCAGTATGGGAAGATAGACTTTTCTCCTAAACCCTACTCTTTGTATTATACCTTTCACATCCTTAACCATTGAGCATGCAACATAGGTGTGAGTCTATCCAAATCTTGTCGATGCTTCGTCTAGGCAGATTCTCAGACTCGGAACAGTCTTAGATCAAAGCTATAGAGACTAATTTCATAATCCCCATCCTCTGTGCTTCCTAGTCCCATAGCCATATATAGTCTAAGTATTTCATCCAAATGTCCAGGAAAATATAAGATGAAGATGGCAATTATACAATTAAATATATCCATTATATTGCATAGGCAAAGACTATATCACAACAAGAATGGTTTTATTGCCAACTTAGTTGGCTTGGTGGACACCATTCTAACAAAGAGTGTGTTGAAACTCTTAACCTTGAGCTTAAGTTTTGAGGTACCTCTGATATGAAATATACATTAGAATAATGGATGTGCACTATAGATGTGAAATTCTTAAACTACCCATATTTTGTAGTA
Organism: Thlaspi arvense; assembly: GCA_911865555.2. Taxonomy (NCBI): domain Eukaryota; kingdom Viridiplantae; phylum Streptophyta; class Magnoliopsida; order Brassicales; family Brassicaceae; genus Thlaspi; species Thlaspi arvense. Next base: position 37,010 of record CAJVSB020000201.1, read on the forward strand.
TTTACAATATACTTATAACAAGTCTTGAACTTAATGCCTTTGGATTTGGTTGACAGGCTTGAAGAAGATCTTAACTAGCTGCAATTGAGTTGTATGCCTCCTTTTTAAACTGCCATTTCATCTGTACTTCCTATGGAATATATAATAATAATACATGTTATTACAGTGGCTATGCAAGCTGTTATTGAAAAAGTCAACGACTTGATAATGTCTATACATGTTGCGATTGTTGATGCTGAACGGAGGAACTTCATTTTGTTTGTTAGGCCCTATCATGACCAGATTTGCAATTGCTTTTAGAGAAATTGGAACTTACAAGGAAGTTCTTCGATCACAGGTGGCAATTTCTTGCTTTAGTTCCAAACACCACCCCCTCCCTCCCCAAAAAACACACACACACACACACACACACACACAAACATAAGAAAAAAAAGGTGAAAAAGCTGGTGTTGCTAGTTGAGCATGTTGCTTCACATTGCACTATGAAAGACTGCTTGATTGATAAATCTGAAGTGATCTATATGTTAGTTTATTGTGTATTATTGATGTTTAAACGTTTCTAGTTTGTTGGGCATCTGTTTTCCTATTATTTAACTTTTATTTCTTGAGCAGATACATTAATTTGATACATAGATTTTTGAAGTTTCTGTTGGTATCTTCCATCTTCTGACATCTAGTGATTTCATCTTTTCTGTTTGCATTTCATTCTGTTTCTGTTTATGGAGAAACTCGGCATGACAATGCTTGTAAGCCACCCGGGATTTATACCACCATCTTGTGGAGGGTTCAATTCAAATATTTGTTTCTATATGGGTTTTCTTGCTGTTAAATGCAATACTTTCAAGCAATAGCCTATTCTGAAGCTACATTATGCTATTAGTTGTTTCTGAATTGGTTTGTTAATTTTATGGACATTTTGGTCTAGTTGTTAGATATGCCAATTCTATACTTAATTTTGGGACACAGAGTGTCCTTTTTAACACAGCCTGCTAACTATATCTAGGGTGTTGTCTAATTTTTTAAGTGACTAATATGCCATTCACCATGCCAAACTTGTGAACCACTAAAAGATGCTGCAGTACTAAAAGTAATAAATCTCCATTTAAGATTTACCTAAATTAGTCATGAATTTATCTGCTTCTGTACATGTTTCTTTAGTTTTAGAGGCTCCACCTTTATTATCTAGGAGAGTGTGCTTTGTACTCTAGGTAGTATTTGAAAACCAAAGTGAAAATTGCCGCTTTTTAATTTTGAAAATCAAATATAAATTGTAACTTAAAAAACAAACCAGAGCACTGCAGATGTTCAATTCAATCACACTAATTACACAAAACACTTGCATATAGTAAAAAAATAAGCTAATAACCCATGAACCTATTGTCATATTTAAAGTATAAGAATATTGATGTGAAGTTTGAATTAAGTTCAAGTCTCCACAATCAACTTTTGGGCAAATATTTGGATCATTTAATAAGGGTTTGAATTTTGTTTGGGAAGGTGGAGCGGAATGGGCTATGCATTAGACTAATGGAATGGTTGAACATATGATATGATCTACTATTATCAAAATAATAAAGCACACTAAAACTACTATTGTAATATTGTCAAGTGATAAATAATTAAGTTACTGTCATTTCTACAAGCCTGAGATTTTAGATGAGTAAGTGATTGTAGGAGAAGAGAAGATAGAGAAAACCACGATGAGCGAATATTTGTTGCTATCTCTTTATCATACACTTGGCTTATATTTATATTAGGATTGTTCACAAATACTTAGCAAATAATACAAATGTGGGCAAAAACCCGTTAACCGTATATTTACAAAAGGCATTTTAACACTCTACCTCAAGTTGGAGTATATAGATCATATGTTTCAAACTTGTTATAGATATAATCAACCAAAGAACCTCTAAGGGATTTATTGAAGATATTTGCCACTTGGTCATTCGAGTTAACAAAGTTGGTGACAATATCCTGTGAAGTTATCTTTTCTTTGATAAACTGGCAATCAATCTCAATTTGCTTCATCCTCTTCTGAAATATTGGATTGAAAGCTATATGTATAGTTGCTTGATTGTCACAAATGAGCTTCATTTGACTAACTTTTCTAAAATTTAGTTATTGAAGTAGTTATTTCAATGAATAAGACCACGTGTTGCAACAACTATAGCTCGATATTTTGATTTTGCAATTGATCTGGTTACTACATTCTCTTTCTTACCTTTCCGAGATATCAAGTTTCCACCAATAAGAATGGAATACCTAGAAGTAGAATGTATGTTTGAAGGTGATCTTGCCCAATCGGCATAAGAGTGGCAGACAACCTTGGCATTTGTACTATCTTTGTATAACAATCCATTTCTTGGTGCTTTCTTAATATATTTTAAGATATGAATTACAACATTCCAACAATTTTCACATAGAGACCAATCTGCTAAAGTAACTGTTGGAAGGGATTTAAAGCAAGGAGGAATATTGAAGAAGCTTTATTACTAGTGATGTGACATGAACAAAATTAAGAATATAAGGTCCAAGGGGTAGTGGCTAAAATACATGGGCCACGAGATTACTAGTTTGAGCAATTGAGGTAGATGACTGGCTAGTATCCTAGAGCCACAAGAAGGCACTGTGCCCAAATTGATTTAGAACTTTTTGTGTGGTCGATTGGGTTGGAGAATCAATTTGAGTAGCATTAGCATGGGAGGAAGTCCATGCAGAGCATAGCACTTGTCCTTTTTTTGACCTAACTTGTGACAATAGGCATGCTAAGGATGGTTGCCATGCGAATGAGTACCACCATCACTACCTTCATGTGTTTTTCAGGTCACCACCTTGTCCTCCAACAATCTGGGAAACTAGGATTAAAAAAAAGCCTGATACTGGTTTTGTAGATATACCGGAAAGTGCAAAGAGATAGAGAAGCCGAGCAAACACATCATCTATAGATGGAATCATGGGACTAGCTAGGCTTTGTGAAAAAACTAGCTCAAGATCTGCAAGTAATCCTGCAGGAGTAGAACCATGAACTGACTCATTAATGTCTGCTGATATCGGAAGTAACTCATTGCACTCAGCTGTAAGAGCCTGAACCTTGCCAAAATAAATTTGCAAATCCATTTCTTGATTTTTCAAACTTGTTATGTTACAAACAACCATATAATGCGAAAGATGTCATTAGCATATGAGGATCACACTTTTGCCTATACCAAATGGCAAGTTTAATATAGTCGAAATAGAGGTATGAGCTTGTTATCTAGGGACATCCAAAGTAGGCTGCATAATTGAGCATCAACCTTTTCTAGTGATGGGGGAATATTAGCAACATGTCTGGCATTTTTTATTAAGTGCTCTTCAAGACCCTGTTCCATACACCAAAATTCAATTGATGCAGATTAAGAAAGATAATTTATCCCGCTTTTCAGTTGAGATGATGGGAGAGCCTGGGCAAACTTGAGTAATGAAGCTTGGGTAACCAACAGTGCTGTCTTTAGGAGCTTTCTTGGCAGTGTCTGAGGTGTTCAAGGTTCACTCCTAGAAAGGGATTTTTTTATCCTTATCATGTTCATTTAAAAATCAAAGGATACAGTGATGCTGATTGGGCAGGATCATTAGACGATAGAAGATCTACGTCAGGTTTTTTTACCTTTGTTGGTGGGAATCTGGTCACCCGGAGGAGTAAGATGCAATCAGTTGTTACAATCAGTTGTCACTGGGTCAAGTACTGAAGCAGAGTATAGGGCAATGGCTTAAGGGAATTGCAAGTGATTGTGGCTAAATGGCTTGATGCAAGAACTTGGAATACTTAGTAACAAACACAATAAGGCAGCCATCAATATTGCTTACAGCCCAATCAAAGCATATTGAGGTTGATAGATATTTTATTAAGGAGAAGTTGAATGAAGGGACTATATGCATACCCTTTGTAAGATTAAAGAATCAAATAACTGATTTGTTTACTAAGGGTTTGTATGGCAATGTGTTTTATTCCATTGTGAACAAGATGGGATGCAAGATATCTATTTTCCATCTTGAGGGGAGTGTTTAAGGGGAGAGTTTATAGCCTTTTTCTTCTTAAGTTCAGTGGAAGCATATTCTTGTAAACATGCTTCTTATACCCTATTCATATAGTCTCATTAGGTTGTCAGTAGTACAACCTACAGTTTCTGTGTTTCTTCTGCCTCTCCTCTCTTCTAAATTGTTCTTCATTCCTCATTTTAACTATAACTTTGAGGTTTTTGGTCTTTCTACAAGAACCATTAAATGGTGTAACCATTTTATTCTTCACATCTAAGTACAAGGGTATAACTGCTAGCTTTTGAGATAAGGGGGTATCTGCTTTTGGGATCTGTATGAGGAGCCAAGTGTTACTAACCTTACACTATAACAACTGTTTGACCTATGGTTACATATGGTGGTTTTAAAAATTAAAATAGCAACTAAATTGTAAAGCTAGCTTCAAAGATTTTCAAACTAAAACATAGTTTTCTTTACTAAGTATGAACCAAAACAGCCATACAGTGAAATCCCCAAACTATAACTTATTTCAGCCACTTTGGTTATTAGAATTTTGAACAACTTTATGATGCCCGTCTCTGCTATCTATTTGTCCCTTTCTTATCTTGTCAATTAATAATTTACCCTTTATGTTCGCATATGTTTCTGTTTATTATTGAATAGTTGTATGATATGTTTTGTTTTGCCTCCTATATTTTTCTGTTTGAAGCTGTAATCCTTCACTTTATAATTTATCCACCCATATGAAGAATTCTGGTTTAGGTGCTGCTTCCTTTGTTTGTGAAACTGTTTTAGTTCTGTTTTACCCATTAAAGTTCCTAGATGTGGTTTTTACAATATTGTTTTAAGGAGTTAAATTCAGCTTCTGATTTAATTCCTTGCATAACATTTTTAATTTTTTATTAGGTAGAGCACGTGCTAAGTGATAGCCTACTAAATTTCATCAATGTTGACCTCCATGAAGTAAAGGTACTATTTTTTTATTTGAAAGTTTTATTAATTGGGTGATGTTCCTGTTTAAAGTGGCACTGATTTTTTTCCTTGAACTCACAACTTGTCCACTCCATAGCAGTAGAAGCCTGAGTACAAAACTGAAACTGTCATATTTGTGAATGTGATGGTGAACTGCTCTGTGAAGGGTTTATTTGGTTAACTAAAATAGCTTAGAGTGGAGCTTAGTGGTGGTGTAATTTAAAAGTTGTAGAGCATGATGTTGTGAGCATATTTTTGTTTTTGCTTTTACTATTCTTTAATCTATAATGCACTTGTATGGTGTTTTCTCATTTGTTCATTTAGTCACCCTTTTATGCTGTTTCTTTCCCATTCACATATTCAGCTGTTTTTCTTTCCTTTTTGGTGGATTTTGTGTTGGAAACAGGAAGCTCGAAAACGGTTTGACAAGGCTGATGTTATATATGACCAGGTGGGTTTACATCCTGCACAAGATATGATGATATGGTATCTTAGATTTGTTTGAAACCTATTCTGAAAATTGAACCTAGCAGCTTTTACTACTTACATCTCCAATAGAGAGAATAATATTAGTGAAATTATCAAATTGGTTAACTTATGACTAGAAGGATATTCTATTTATCTAAATTATATGCAAAGCAGACTCGACTCGATAAGATGAGAACAAGCCTACAAGGCTTAATGGCTCAAATCAACCTCAATAGGATGACGGCTCGATGGATTGCGAAGAAGGCTTGACACAATGATGGCTAGGGCTTGGAGGTTGCGATTACAAGAAGCAAGGCTCAACAAGGGCTTGTGAGGCTCGATGGAGAGAAGCTAGGGTATGTAAGGGCTTGCGAGATTGACAGAGAGGAGGAAAGAAGCTTGTGATGCAGACAGGGGCTCCAACCAAGGCTTGTGATGCTCAATGTCGCTTAAAACCTCATAGCACATATAGCGCATATATTGCACATATGTATGTAGCGCATACAACATTGGCAACAACTCGCAAATCAGTGCTTGCTACGCTATAGCTGAAATATAGTGAGTACCACTGTAGCAACGCATAGTGCGATATACCAAGCGCTATAGCGTGCTATTCACAACTATGGGCATGATCTTGTCTAAGCAAGATAATTAGACCCCTCAAGTTTTACAGGACTAATTTGTGTAGAAGGGTTGTCGTTGGACTTGGTTTTAGTTTTTGGTTTTTTCTCGTCTTCCATTTAGAAATGGTAGGATTAAATGCAAGCAAAAAGACTTAACAATAGATATTTTTCTACTAACTCAAAGTAAAAAGACTGACGATAATGTCGAGGAAAAATAGGAACAAATCAAGAGCAGTCCCAAAAAGCAAATAGGCCAAAAAAAAAATGATAAACCTTAAACAAGCAGAGAAGGATTGAAATAGCATTGGGCGGAGTTGGAATTAGATGACAAGTTGATTGGAAGAAGAAACAGTTAAAAACAGTGATTGGAAGAGGCAACATGGGCTCCACAACTCCAGTGTGTGGATGATGCTTATAAGATCTTTTGTTGGCGCATTTACTCACGCAAGGTGGCTTTTGGCGGTGATTCTCTGACAACAAGCCGATTTGGTCTTGGTCTGTTTTTGTGGAGGGGAAGTGACAAGAGGGACGCACTGTGACTCTACCTCTTTGCCCAAAGACATGTATTGTGAACCCGTAAAAAACAAACCCAATGCTGGGAGAGAGAAATCTCACCTCCCCCCCCCCAAAAAAAAAAATATTGGCTTTGATACCATGAACATTTTTTGAAAAGAAAATTTTATTATTTTACTTGTATATTTGCAAGAAAAGAATATACTATATTTGCACACAAACTTTATGGCCCAATTAGGAAACTATAATCATTAGGTAGTCACTCACATTCACATAATTATAGCAATCACTCACAATCATATAATTATAGTAACCAAGCTAATAACATTCTAGTCAGCATAGCTAAAGTCATGGTAGAATCATGCTGGTCAACAAAAACATATGTGCCAATTTAGGATTTCTTAAGAGTGTGAGGATTGTTAGTATGCCAAACACCTCAAGATTTCTTAGTCTCCAGGAGTTAGTAAATGGGCTGCATCCCTTTTTGAGTTGATGCACTTGGATCTTTGGGGTCCTTGTCACATTTTGTCCAAGCCTGGCTTAAATATTTTGTTTCTTTTATGGATGATTTTTCTCAAGTAAATGGTTATTTTTAATGAAAAGTAAGTTGAGTTATTTTCTATCATTTATGTTTTGTTACTGAACCACAAACTCAACATATTGATATTCATATTTTAAGAAGTCAAAATGCTAAAGAATTTTTTTTTTCAACCCTTTGTTCTCCTTTTTAACATAAAATGGCATTATTCATCAGTCCTCTTTTGTAGATATGCCTCAATAGAATGGAATATCTGAATGTGAGAAACAACATTTGCTAGAAGTTGCTCATGCTCTATTTTCTCATATGAAAGTGCCTGAGGTTTTGGACCGATACAGTTGCAGTCACTTTCTATCTTATTAATTGAATGACATCTTTTGTCCTCAATGGGACACCTCATTTCCTATTGTGTTTCCTTCTCATTTGTGGTTTTCTCTTTCCCCTAAAGTTTTTGGGTGCATGTGCTTTGTCCAGGAAATGAGACCAACTATTTAAATTGGATCTAGAATCTTTTAAATGCATCTTCTTAGGTTACTCTCGCCATCAAAAGGGTTATCATTGTTTTTCTCCAGCCTTGTACATCAGTGCTTGCTGATATTACCTTCTTTGAGTCCACACCCATCTCTATCTCATTGAGTCCTCTTGATTCTCAGCTTTCCATTGATTTTCTTGTGTATACCATGCATTAGCATGTTATGTCTCCCACCTTTGTAGTAATTGAGCCTCCATCTTCTACTATGGCACAACCTCCCACCCTGCAGGTTTATTTGCGCTATACCTAATGAGCAACTATGTATCCTACTGTGGAGTTGGTATCTCCTTCTCTACCTGGGTCTTCATCTCCAAATCCAAACCCTTTCTTCCACTTGCCTCATATACGTCTTTTGTTCTTCCTATTGTCCTTTGTAAAGGTAAATGTTCTTGTACCTATCCTATTGCTTCCTTGTCTTATTTCATGCTTTATCCTTGACTTTTTAGATATTTGTTCAAGCTTTAGACTATGATTAAATTCCCAAGTTTATGTCTAAGATCTTGCGTCACTTTGGGTGGAGAATTGGCATAAAAGATGAAATGGACCGTAATGGTACTTGGGATTTGGTGTTATTGTTGAGAAGGAAGAAGCCTATTGGTTGTGAATAGGTGTTCATTATTAAAACGAGTCCTAACGACTTAGTGGTCTGCTTGAATTCTTAGTTGGTGACCATGAATTATGCTCAAACTTATGGGATAAGACTTTTCAGAGACATTTTATAACTTGAAAACAATGATTGTATTTGATTTCATTTCAGGATTCAATCCTCAAAACACATATTTATATACAATCCTTGCATCCATAAAAGGAAAGAAATCAAATCTCTTAAAATTCTATATGATCTCCTAACATGAGACACAATATGCACAATCTTTGTATATAGAAAATATATATGCACACAATCTCAATATTCTCCCTCAAGCTGGTGCATATATGTCACACGTATCCAGTTTGTTACATATATATGTCTTTATCCTTGAAGCTCGGGGAGATTTAGTGAAGATATCGGCTAATTGATCATTAGAATTTATATATGAGGTGATGGTTCCTCTGGAGATAATCTTTTCACGAATAAAATGGCAATCAATTTCTATATGCTTGTTTGTTCATAAAAGACTAGATTGGAGGTAATATATAAACCTGCTTGATTATCATAGATGAGTTTCATGGAGTCAATCTCACAAAACTTCAATTCTTGAAAAAGTTGTTTTACCATATAAGTTTGCAATTAGTAAGAGTAATAGCACAATATTATGCTTTTGCACTAGATCTTGTAATAACATTTTGCTTTTTACTCTTCTATGAAATAAGATTACCTCCAATAAAAACACAATATGTAGAAGTTAATATTCTATCATTAGGAATCCTGTCTGATCTGTATCTGTATAAGCAATAATGTCTATGTGACCTTTATTTTTATAAATCAATCTCTTCCCAGGAGAACTTTTATATATCTTGAAATTCAAACTATAGCATCCCAATGACTATTGCAAGGAGAGTTAAGAAACGACTTACAACACTAATAGCAAAGGATATGTTTGGTCTTGTTATAGTGAGATAATTTAATTTTCACACTAATCTTTGGTGTTTGCTTGGGTCTGAAGAAGGCTCTCCCTAATTTGGTAGAAGTTTAACATTCGGATCCTTAGGAGTATCAATTGGTTTACAATCAAGTATCCCAGTTTTTGCCAAAATGTCAAGAGCATACTTTAAGAGATGGAAATAGCCATTTTTGATTGGATTACTTCGATTCCAAGGAAATATCATAATTTGCCCAAATCCTTAGTTTGGAAATGGAGAGACAAATGCTATTTGAGATTTTTGATGTATTCTTGATTATCACCTGTAATAACAATATCATCTACATAGACTGTAAGGAAAATACATTGATTAGAGACTGAATGTTTATAGAATACAAAGTGATTTGCCTCGTTACGAACCATACCAAATTATTGAATGACCTTGTAAAATCTTCCAAACCATGCCTGAGGAGATTGTTTAAGGCCATAAAAGGACTTATGCAATATACATACAAGACTCGACTCTCCCTAAGCAATAAATCCAAGTGGTTGCTCCATGTAAACTTCTTCCTCCAAGTCACTATGAAGAAAAGCATTTTTAATATCCAATTGATATAGGAGCCATTGTTTAATTGCAGCCATTGAAAGGAAAAGACAAACAAATGTCATTTTGGCAACTGGAGAAAAAGTATCACTATAATCAAGACTGAAAATCTGAGTATAGTCTTTAGCCACAAGGCGGGCTTTCAAGCAGTCCACTTGCCCATCAGGGCCCACCTTGACAGTGAAGACCCATTGACAACCAGCTGTAGATTTCCTATAAGGAGGAACTAGGGTCCATGTATAATTGGAATCCAAAGCTGCCATTTTATCAATCATAACCTATCGCAATCCTGAATGGGGAAATGCTTTTTAGACAGTTTTAGGAATAGAAATGGAAGACAGTGTAGATACGAAAACATAATGTGATGAAGACAAGCGATGATAGTTTAGAAAATTGTAAATAGGATAGGGATTATGGGTAACACATGTCCCTTTACGAAAGGCGATGGGCAAATTAGCGGAAGGTTCAGGTGAATCGTGAGTAGGGGAAACGTTGGAATAGGAGATGAATCACTAGAATTTGGAGTGTGTATAGCCTCTAGAAGCTCAAGTCGTGGTCGACGTTGATAGGTAAAAAAGTGACATTGAGAAGGATGCTTTGGCTGGGGAGGAGATACTGGCACTAAAGAGACTAGAAAAACAAAAGGAAATGGATCGAGGTAAGGGATCATTAAGACTTGAGAGATGTGGTTTGACTAAACTAGCAAAGTATGATGTATCTTCAAAAAAGGTGACATTTGCAGACATGTAAAAATGATGTGTAGAAGGAGAATAATATCGATATTCCTTTTGGATTCGAGAATAGTCAAGGAAAACACATTTAATAGTATGGGCAAAACATTTATCAAAATTTGGAGAAAGAACATGTGCAAAGCAAGTAGAGCCAAAAACATAAGGGAGAATAGTATAAAGGGGATCTATAGGAAATAAGAGAGAACCAGAAATCTGATTATTTAAAATAGATGGCATTCAATTTTTTAAATAACTAGTAGTAAGAACTGCATTACATCAAAGTTTTAAAGGAGCATTAGCATGTATCAAGAGAGTACAAGCTGTTTCAATGATATAACGATATTCTTTATTTTTTTTCTTTTTGAAGTTATGCCATTTTGTTGAGGGTTATGAGGACAACTAGATTGATGAATCATGCCATAAGGTGTTATAAAAGAATCGAAAGAAGCAGAAAAATATTCTTTTGCATTATCACTTCATAAAATGCAAATCGAGTATCCAAATTGAGTTTGAATTTCATTGCAAAATTTTGAAATATAGTGAACAACTTTAATTGATCTTTCATTTAAAATATTCAAGTACACCTCAAAAAATCATAAATAAAAGTAACAAAGTACCTATATTCTAATATGGAGCTGGCACGACTTGGACCCTAGATATTAGAATGAATAATAGAAAAAAGGGACTTTGCTCAATTATTGGCCTTACTCGGGAAGAATGCTCAAACATGCTTTCGAAGTTGACATGGCTCACATTCTAAGGACTGTAAATGAGAGAGACGAGGAACTATCTTCTTTAACTTAGAAAGACTCGGATGACCCAAACGACGGTTGAGAAGATTAGGTGATTCATTAATAGCACATATGGTTGAAGATGGAGTCTGGAGATAATAGTGTCTATGTGATTTAGATCCTATGCTAATCATCCGTCCTTTACTCTGGTCCTGTATGCGAAAAGAGTCGACAATAAATGTTATGGAGCAGTTAAGAATACGTGTGAGTTGACTATTATAAATTAAATTAAAAGGATAATTGAGTATGAACAAAACAGAATTCAAAGGCAAAGATGAAAGAGAAGTAGCTTGACCAATGCCAGTGGCTTTAGTCTTAGAATCATTGACAAGAGTGATATGATGTGGTCTCTTAGGAGATGATAATTTTGAGAAAAGAGAAGCATTATTGACTATGTGATTAGAAGCATCAAAATCTAAAATCCAGGGTCTAACAAACGAAGAATTAGAGAGGCAAACTATAGAATTACTAGTGTGAGCTACAGTGACTGAAAATGAAGTTTTTTGGACTGCTTTAAGTTGAAGATATTCCTTCTAATCACTGTCTGATAAAAGATTCTAGTGATCATTCGCTGATCCTCATTTCCTTTCAGCAATAGATGATTGAAATTGTGTCATATCAATAGATTTTTTTTGAAACCATGGAGGGAATAGCACCAGTCTTGAGTACGGTCTAAGCGTTTGCAGTAAGAACATTGAGGACGACTACTAGTATCATGGCTACCTATACCACCATGACCATATCCTAGTCCTCCACATTTAGTTGTATTAGAAACAAAGGCTGAGAATTCTAAACCTGTTGCGAGACTAATTTCACTTGTTCCTTCTTGAGGAGAAACTCGAAACAAATGATCAATAAGGTCTTCTGTTGTAGAAACATTAAGATTTGTCAAGACTTGATTCTTAACAGATTTAAAATGCTTATGAAAACCATGGAGAATGTAGAGATATGTATATAGGTAGATTAGGAAATATGTAGACTAGAAATATTTTCAGTTATTTTTCTTCCTTAATTGTATATTCTCCTTCCTGATTTGTAGACACATCATTATTATAAATGCAGAATCGGAGTACAGTGGTGGATCACTGACTCATTCCACATATTAGGGCTTCTAAGTTCTTTTTATATAGTATCAGAGCCTAGTTTTGAAACTCTAATATGCTAAGATTTTTTTCTTTATTGACACGACTGTTGTCCCGAAGATATCTTTGGGCTGTCCTTTTCGTCACGCTCCACATCTCGGAGTATTGTTGCTCGATCCACATGATAGTCATTGGGATTTTGCAATCCAAATACTTAGATATATCAAAAGGGCACTGAGTCAAGGACTTCTCTATGAAGACAAATGTCATTTTTAGAAAATTGGCTACTTAGATGCAGACTAGGCTGGTTCGCCTTCAGATAGGTGATCAATATCAGGTTATTGCATAATATTTGGAGGCAACTTGATTTCTTGAAAGAGTAAGAAACAAGATATAGTTGCCAGATCAAGTGCAGAAGTAGAATATCGTGCATGGCATTGGCAACATGTGAACTTATATGGCTCAAACAATTACTCTAGTAATTGAATTTTGGAGATATTAAGCAAATACAGTTGATCTGTGATAATCAAATTGCCTTGCACATTGCCTCTAATTTGGTGTTTCATGAAAGAACCAAACACATAGAAGTAGACTATCATTTCATTAGAGAAAGGATTCAGTCTGAATACATTACTACTAGTTTTGTCAATTCTAATGAACAGTTAGCAGATGTATTTACCTTGGATTACATATATATGTAACAAATTTGGTACATATAACTTGTATGTTTCAGCTTGAGAGGGAGTGTAGAGATATGTATATAGGTAGATGAGGAAATATGTAGACTAGGAATATTTTCATTTATTTTCCTTCCTTAATTGCATATTCTCTTTCCTTATTTATAAACCGATCAGTATTATAAATACAGAATCAGAGTGCAGTAATGGATCACTGACTCATTCCACATATTAGGGTTTCTAAGGTTCTTTTTAATAGAGAATAAACACCATATATATTTGGTCTAGCTTTTCAACACTTTTGAAAGATCATCTTTGGTCAATCTTAACTTGATTTCTTCAATGGTAGACTATGTTTTACTCAAATATGAGGGTAGATCATGATATGTTATTTGGAGCGTTGACAGGTTGTGGATAAAGTCATACATATGTTGTATATTATTAGAGTAAATACTTTTAACTTTCTTCCGTATGTCATAGCACGTTCTATAGGGATGAAAGTGCACTAATTGGATCAATGGATTGCCATAATAAAGAAACTAATTCATAATTAGCCATTTTCCATTTATCCTGTTCTTCTTTAGAAAAATTCTTGGCCTTTTTGATCAGATGGTTTGAGAGTTCCTGTCTAAAAATCATATATCAATGGCAGCATACCAATCTAAGTAGTTTTTACCATTGAGTTTTTCTAACATTATAGTGAGATTGCTAAAAAAGGCAAAGGAGATGAGTCCCTTTTTCGAAGATTTAGAACTAACGGAGGAAGAAACCGACGTGGAAGTCATGAGGAGTAACCTTTGAACTGGACTGAATTAGAATGAACCGGCTAATTGGAACTAAACCGGTCTTCAGCTTCTTTTATTCGGGAATGAATAGATACAGAAGAATCCCTTAGTGAAGTAGGACAATGTTACTAAGTAGTGATGAGCCACTGAGAAGCGACACTTATGCACCAGCAAGAGGCGACAGAGTTGACTAGAGTTGTAGCCGAGGTTACAAATGATGATTACGACCTAGGCGATTGGGACAGGGAGAACACGAGCGACGAAGCATTGGTTGACGACTAACTTCGTCGACCGAAGATGGAGAAGGCTTCGTTGTTGAACAGAGACGAAGCAAGTGAGACTCTCAGTGAAGGAGTCTACATCAAATGTAGACCGCGTTGACTAACCTTAGTGATGATGGTGAGGGCAATATTAACGTAAAGTTAGGGTTTCTCTCTTGGTTAGGGTTATGTTTTTTCTTATTAGGGTTTGGCTCTGATACCAACTTGAAAACAATGATTGTATTTGATTTCACTTAAGAATTCAATCCTCAAGGCACATATTTATATACAATCCTTACATCATAAAAGGAAAGAAATTAAATCTCCTAGTCAAATCTCTTAAAATCCTATATGATCTCCTAATATCACACACAATCTACACAATCTCTATATATAAAAAATATATATACACACAATCTCAACATTATGGTTGCTAAATTTGCCTGTGTTCGCCTTGGCATTTCTTTTTATAGCCTCTAGAGATAGTCTTTGTACCAACTAGATGTCAAACATGCATTTTTTCACAGCTATTGAGACTTGTTGCTTACCACTAAACCTAAAGTTTGAGCTATTAGTTAGTCTAACACTTATTACTTAACCAAACCAACCTGGGCAAAGTTTAGTTAGCTTTGCTTGGACATCTCTTAGTAAACACATGATGTTGTTATTCCAAGAAATGATGCTACAAGAATTGGTACTCTTTAAGTCATTTCTTCATAACAAGTTTCTAACAAAAGACTTCGTCGCTTTGAAATACTTCTTGGGTATTGAGGTCTCTTGAGCAAGATAGGTATTTGACTTTCCCAAAGAGCATATTTTCAACTTACTTTGATGAGATAAGTACAAACGCTGCCAAAACCATATGATGATCACATGATGTCTAATGGGAAACTTGAATTTGAAGACTATAATCTACTAAATGATCGTGAGTGATATAGGAGGCTTGTTGATAAATTAAATGATCCTGAGAGACACGATCTGAACATTGCATTTCTTGTGAGTTGGCAAGTTAATTTGTGGCATCACCATGGACTTTACGTTGGAGCACTATTCGTCATATTCTAAAATAGTTCAAAGGTTCTCTTGGTTGTGGGGCTCTTTGTAAGGATCACAACCATCATAGGATGGAAGGATTCTCAATTGCAGAGTAGGCTGTATTTCTAATTGATTGACATGATTGTATATTTATTGGAGGAAACTTAGTCTCGTGAAAGAGTAAGAAACAAAGTGGTGTTGTGTGATCCAATTCAAAGTTCGAATGTAGAGCTATGGCTGAAACTACCTGTGAACTTTTGTGGATATATCATCTTATTAAGGAGATTGGGGTAGAAGATCATCATATTATGCAATTATGGTGTGATAATCAAATGGCTATTCATATTGCTTCAAGTCTTGTGTTTTGTGAGAGAAGAAAACATACAGAAGTTGATTGTCAGTTTGTTTATGAAAGCCTCAGCAAGGAATAATTTTTGCAAGGCATATTCACACTTGGAACTATTAGCTATGAATTTACTAAAGCCTTTATTAGAAATTGGGTTGTTTCTATTTGTAACAAATTGGAGATATATGATGTTTATGCTTTAGCTTGAGGGGGATTGTTAGGAATCTTTTTTGTTTAGTGCTAATGGCACTTTGGTTATTTGACCTTGTGCATGTGCTTATATATATAAGTGGCCCAACTTGAGTTTAGGTTGTAACTTCATTAACCATTAATCTTTGCTTTTCCTTCTTTTGTTTTCTAATTACAAGCATAATGGCACTTGGGATCTCATGCAATTAGCTATTGGAAAACATGCTATTGAATGCAAATGGGTTTATACGGTGAAGGTTCATTTTGAAGGTACTATGTGTCATGTAAAAGCTTGTTAGTGGCCAAAGGCTGTGTATAGACATATGGTATTTGACTATTCAGAGATGTTCTCTTCTGTTGCTAAACTTGCTGTTGTGTAGTTTTTGATTTATGTGGTTGTATCTTATTACTAGCCCCTTCATCAACTGATATTAAGAATGATTTCTTCGTGGAGATTTATAAGAGAAGGTGTGTATGGAGCAACCTCCAAGCATTGTTGCTCATTGGGAGTTTGGTAAAATATGCATCCTAAAGATGTCCTTATATAGTTTAAAATAATCTCTCCATGCTTGGTTTGTGAGATTTAGTGAGGTGGTCTTGGAGACTGGCCTCTGAAGGAGAGCACATGATCATTCTATTTTTTACCAAAAGTACAAACTTTGGATGTATTCCTTCTAGTCTTGTATGTGGATGACATTGTGATCCAAGGAAGTGATAGTTTTTGCTATTAAAGGTCTCAAGTCTTCTCTCCAATTGAAACTTCAAACCAAAAACTTGGGTGAAGTGAAGTATATTTTGGGAATTGAGGTTGCCCATAGTAATAAAGGTATTTTCCTGTCTTAACAGAAATACGCTCTTGATTTATTGGCTGGTAGAGGAATGGTAAAAGTTAAAACCATGTGACATAGCCTTGGTCCCTAATGTAACATTGGGAGTTGATGATGGTATTCTCTTAGAAAATCCAATGGAATTAGTAAACTAAACTCTCTTATTGTATCTCCTCTGGACAATGCATTCAATACGAGTGTAGTTGGTTAGTTTATGTTCTCATCCATAATGTCTCATTGGGATGTTGTTAGACACATACTAAAATATATCAAGAGGACTCCAGAATGTGGCATGGTGACCATCAATTTCAAAGAGTACTGGGATTCATTAATGCAGATTCGGCTAAATCTTCTATTGACCATCGATTGACCATGGGTTGCTATGTGTTTGTGGGAGGTAACCTAGTTGCTTGGAAGACTAACAAGCAGTTTGACAAGGATTGTTGTCTACTAAGCATATTTGCCCTGGAAAACAAGTTGATGGTATCTTTACTAAAGTGCTTCAAGGCAAAAGAATTGAATATATATGTAACAAGCTAGGGCCAATTAATTTTTGCACTCCAGCTTGAGAGGTAGTGTTATGAGTATATTGTAAGTACTGTAAATAAGGGTAGTTTTGGAATTTCACTTGTACAGTGCACATTTATTATTTTGTCTATGTTTATATTAGAGTTGCCCTAAAACCTAAGTTGAAGGTTAAGGGTTCAACGTACCCTGTTCTCTTTTAGTGCATAACTACAAGTTTTATATTTTTTATAAAGTTCCTATTTTTGTTGATTATTCTTTCACACACTCTAAGGATGATTTCCTTGTACACACTATTGTGCAAATGATCTTGCTCGTCTATTATTGCCAAGCACCATATGCAACAGAGGCCTCTACAGCACAAGCTAACTCATTCCCTCTACTATCTCCATTATATCTTGATCTGGGGAAGTGTGTTAGTTGAAAAATTCTCTGTATGGGCTTAAATGATCTCGTTGAGTTTGGTTTGGGTGGTTTTGTGAGATAGTCTTGCAGCTTGGCTAGGAAAAGGAGCACATATAATTTATTTGTGTCCTTTTTTTTTTTTTTGAAATTGATCTAGATGCATATTCTTAGTTGTGTATGGGGGTGATATCATGAATATTAGGAGTGATGATTTTGGAATAAATGCCTTCAAATCATGCCTCCAAACCAAATTTTAGGCCAAGGACTTGGGTGATTTTAGGTATTTTTTGGGGATTGAAGTTGCTTGGAGTAAAAGAGATATTTTCTTATATCTAAGGAAGTAAGTCTTGGATTTGAGTGTTGACATTAATGGGATGGAGACTACAACTTTTGACACTTCTATTTTTCTGAATGTGAAACTTTGTGCTGATGAGAGAGATCTTCTAAAGAACCCAGAAACATATAAGCTAATGGGGAAACTAAATTATCTAACTGTAACTTGTCTAAAGATTGCATTTTTAGTGGGTATGGTTAGTTAGTTCATGTCATCCTTTGACAAAGATGGCATGAATTTTATTTGGGTCTAGAAAATTTTCTATTAAAATTTCATTTATGATGAAAGGTGAAAATGGTTTTTTGATTGTTTCACGATGTGGCCCATTAAGGAATGGGTCATATATTTAGGCAAGAATTCTCTTTTAGTCTTGTCATTACACAATCTAATCCTTTTTTTTTTTTTAATATATTCCAAGAAAGGCCTTCTCTTTGGGATGCAGTCTCACACATTTTGAAATATCTCAAAGGAGCCCCTAGATGAGTAGTTTATAGGGTCCCCAATTGAATGTCAATCAACTATAGGGTAATATATCTCATAAGAAAATCTGATCTCTTGGGGAAGAAAGAAGCAAAAATGTAGTGGACAAGTGCAGTTGAGAGTCTGAATACCATGCAATGGCTCAGTTCACATGTGAATTTATGTGGATATATCACCTACTTCATGAAGTGGGCCCAGGACAAATGCATACTATGTAGGTTTGATGTTATATGGCTATTCATATTGCTTCAAATCCAATCTTTCATGAGAGAAATAAACATATGGAATTGATTCAACGTCTGATCTCAATCGAACGCATTTGGACTACAGAACAGCCAGCAGATATTTTCACCAAGGCTCTTCAAGGAAGTAGGATGGAGTATATCTGGAAGAAGCTAGGCATGATTAATGCCTATGCTCTAGCTTGAGGAGAAGCATTATTAGGGGTACTCAGTCTCTTTCTCTTGAGTTGACACTCTCTCTTCACGTTGCGCACATAAAACACAAGATTTTGTGTGTGGAAAATGACATCTTATGGTAAAGGAAACAACCGTTTCTTCTCACAGTAGTAACAATCAAAGTTGTTAAATCGTGAATCGTATCGTGAATCGTTTTTGTATTTTATGAATCGTGAATCGTGAATCGTATCGTATCGTAGGATTCAAAAACACATAATAAAAATACTTTAAAATACATAATTACACACTTAAAACATGAATAAGATACTTTCAAAAGTATCAAAATACTAAAATATCATAATGTCATATACAAAACATGTCACATTGATGCAAAAAGATTCACTTTGAGTACAATTTAATAATTGGATAATCTATATATCCTCGTTCTCTTCTCCTTCAAGGTCAATGTCATCAATTTTTGAATCATTATCAACCATAACCAAGTCTTCATCCTCATCATCTCTAGTTTCACCACCATCATCTCCACCATCTTCAACTTCACAAGCAACTTGTATGGGTTTTTTTCCTTTGTCCCTTTTTCCCATTGCATTAAGGTTTCTTGGTCCTAAACATAAAATACATGAAATATAATATAATATCAGAAATTATTTAAGAATTTAGATAATTAGATAAAAATAATTTTTAAGATAACAAACCTCTTTTTCTTTTTTTACTTGGAGCTCCTTCATCAATATTAAAGCACTCTTGGACATCCATCCAAAAGTTATCTACTTCTTGCTCCAAATCCATTAGACAAGGCTCCTCATTTTCTGTGATCCATTCATCATTGGATTCCATATCCGAAAGGCAAATTGGATCATATGTTTCTTCTTTCTCTTCTTTTATCTTTTGCCTTGATTGAAGATTAAGATTATACTTAACAAACACAAGAGCATTCAATCTTTGTTGCTCTAAACGGTTTCTTTTCTTAGAATGGATATGCTAAAAAACACTCCAATTTCTTTCACATCCTGTTGCACTACATGTGAGACTTAAAACACGTATAGCAAAAGTTTGAAGCTCTTTGCACTGTGCTCCAAAATTACTCTACCATATAGCTAACAAGAAAAATAGTACAATAAATAAGAAATTTTTTATACTAGCAAATACATAATACAAAAGAAATAAAGAGTATAAGTATAGCAAGAAAGTATACTAGGCTGCATCTTGTCTCTAGTTGCTATTGCTAAATCATACCCAAACATCCCTTCTGCATTGTGAAACTTATCAAGTTGGGCAATAATACTTATTCTTGTCTTGATATCTGGCGCTAATCTATCCATAGCTATGTACAAGCCAGTCATCACCTCAACATCCGCAGTGAAATTTTTTTCATAATGGAACCTACAAAATTATATATAATAAAAGATAAAATTTAATTATTTTAGGATTAAAATAAATATAATAAAGAAGTATTACCTTGGATTTAAATAGTATCCAGCTGCATGAAGAGGCCTATGGAGTTGATATTCCCACCGTTGGTCTATGAGCTCCCACACTTTTTTATATCTACTCTCCACTTGTTGAAAGTTTTTAGCTATTTGCTCCTTTGCTCTATCCATAGCTTCATAGATGTAACCCATAGATGGCTTCAAATCACCATCCACAAGTCTAAGAACTTATACAAGTGGAGAGACACAAGTGCAACAATAAGTTAAGGATTTCCAAAATCTTGAATTCTCCAAAATGATCTCTCTTGCTTTTACACCATCAACTCCAGAAGCATAAAAACTTGTAGCCCATTCTTCTGATGCAAACATAGATTGGAGAGCTATCTTTTGATCCAAAATTGATTTCAATGTAAGATATGAGGTAGCAAATCTAGTTACTGCTGGTCTTGTTAACCCTCTCCCATTAGAAAATGTTCTATACAAGTTAAGCACCCAAGTATGTCTATAAATGAAAACTGTAATCTTCTTGGCTTTTTCAATAGTATTATAGAATACTGGAATCTTACCAATATCTTCAAGAAGCAAATCAAGACAATGAGCTGCACAAGGTGTCCAAAATAAATGTTTTCTTTTCTCCATTAACTTGTTTCCAGCAGCAACAAGAGCAGAGGCACTATCTGTTATCACTTGAACTACATTTTCCTCTCCAATCTCATCAACTATATTATCAAGTAATTCAAACATTATTTCAGAATCCATGATGAACTTGCTAGTATCAATAGATTTAATAAAAACAGTTCCTTTTGGACTATTAACCAAAAAATTAATTAAAGATCTATTCTTTCCATCCATCCACCCATCTGACATCAAGGTACAACCTGTTTTCTTCCACTCACTCCTGTAAATATCCAAATTGGCATGTATTTTATCAACTTCTTTCTTTAAATATGTGACTCTAACCTCATGATAACTTGGAGGTTTCAAACCTCTCCCAAATTCAGAAATTAACTTTACCATTTGAATGAATAAAGGGCTCTTAACCAAATTAAATGGCAATGCATTGCCATAAATACATTGGCATATATCCCTTGCAACCATTTCCCTATCTTTTACCATCTCATTCAAAGTTTGTTGTCTACCCATAGCACTAGTTGCTTCTTTCCCTCTCACAACAAATGCATCCATTCCTTTTCTTTGTGAACCATCATTAAGGGTGCTAGTCTCTTGAAAAAGTTCATTAAATTCATCATCCTTCTTTTCCCGGTCCTCTAGCATCTTCTTAAAAACATTTTTAATATCTTCCGGAACTTGAATACATGGAGCAACTTGATGATGTGTTCCTGCTAAAGGGTGTTTCATTCTAAATGCACCACCCCACATTATTTGTGAACAATAATTACATTTAATATGTAACCTATTTTCAAGAGCAACACAATGATTCCAAGTAATATCTTTTTTTATCATATTGTTTTTATTTTAGCTTTAGGTGCTATAATAATCAAGTCAAACAATTCAGTCAAACACTTCAAGCACCCAGTCAAGCCAAACAGAATTTCAGTTCAAATCAAACCAAGCACTTCAAACCGGAGCTCACAGAAAAACAGGACTGTAGTTCAAATTAAACCAAGCACCTCACAGAAAAACAGAACTTTAGTTCAACTTAAATCAAGCAGCTTACAGAAAAACCGGTTTGACAGCAGAGAAGCTTCGGGTGACAGCAGCTCACTGTGAGAGAAGCTTCAGGTTTGACAGCAGAGAAGCTTCGGGTGACAGCAGAGAAGCTGTGACAGAAGCTTCGGGTTTGACAGCAGAGAAAGAAGCTGTCAAACGATGTCAAACCATCATCTCCAGCATCGTCTCCACCATGCGACCCAGAAGCTGGAGCTAGGAGAGAAACACGATGTCGAACCAGAAGCTGTCAAACAATGTTGAACCAGAAGATGGAGCGAGAAGCTGGAAGCCGTCGAACCCGAAGCTGTCAAACGTGAACCAGGCGAACCAGAAGCTGGTAGATGATTTCGATGAAGCTGGAAGCCTTGAACCAGAAGCTGTAAGCTGTCAAACCAGAAGCTGGGAGATGATTTCGATGAAGCTGAACCAGGCGACTGGCACACAAGAGGGTTTCGATGAAACATAACGATCGATTCGAGGCAGAAGCAGAAACGGAAAGTCAAATTGTACAACTCTCCCTTCCTCGTCTACGTTCCCTTTCTGTTTTCATGCGAGAAAACATGGCTTCGAATCGCACAAATCGTGCGATTCGACTCGTTGATACGAATCGCACCGATTCAGTGCGATTCAACTACGATTCTTCTTGACGAAGGATTCTCCCACCGATACGTATCGGTGGGAGTCCAAATCAATACGAATCGTGCGATTCGTATCGCGAATCGCACGATTCTAACAATCATGGTAACAATAGAAGTTGCGAGCTTGCTTATGTGGTTTTTAAATCCAAAAGAAAAAAGCCTTGGAAACTGCCATGCTACCCTGACTTGGCAAAATTAAAAACAAGGATTTGGGTTTTTGCACACAATAGGCCATTTGGCCTTAAAATAAAAAAAAAATATTAAAAAATCAACTCAATATTATAAATAATTGAAAATAAAAGTAAAATACAGACTTAATATTATCTAAATAGGTGAATACTGCATAACCTGCTTAAGATGCTGCATTTTTTATATTCATTTACTTGCATTCATGAATTCTGTGAGTTTTGGGAATTCATTAATGACATGAAATACCCATTGTGAAAAATAAACCATTTCAATGGACAATCAAATTTGCTTGTGACATATTGTTTATCCTCATGCCCATTTGTGTTACAGGCACGTGAGAAGTTCCTATCGCTGCGGAAAAGTACTAGAATGGATATAGCTGCTGTCATAGAGGAGGTATCCGGTATTGCTTGTCCTTTATATTAAAAGTTATTTAGTTTAGCACCTGTTTTAAATTCTAATTTGATAGAGAGCCATGCCAGGAACTTCATGATGCAAGATTGACTTTTGAGCAAGCGCGTTTTGGTTTGGTAACTATTTCATGTCCAGCCCTTTTATTAGACCTATTTTACCTGATCCATTAAGTATGTCATAATTAAGATTTAAATGAGTAAATAAAGCTAGGTAAAGATGAGATGCTGTGAAGTAATAAATTGTCTCTGAAAAGTTTTTTTTTTTTTTTTTTTTTTTTTTTTTTTTTTTTTTTTCTGCTTCTAAATTCAGGTTAATGCTCTTGCTAGAGTTGAGGAAAAAAAGAAATTTGAGTTCTTGGAGGTTGTGAGTGTGATGGTGGAGGCTCACCTACGTTACTTCAAAAAGGTTTGCAATACAAAGACAACTCCATAGTCCACACTGTGTTACTTTGGGTCTGTATGTTCTGTTCCTAAAACTTCATTTTTTTTTGTGTATTGTCTTTTTTCTTTCATAATGCAGGGGTACGAGATAATACATCAATTGGGTCCATATATTGACCAGGTCTAAATTATTCCGTATTAGTATTATCTGTGATTCTTGCTGTACTATGGTTCAATAACCTTGTTTCTTTCACCAAGCAGGTGCATGTTACTTAAAATGAATTTTGCACACCTAGTAGAACAAAGAAAAGAATTAATATTATTAATTAAACTGGAAATCTGAAGACAGTTGTACTCTCCCTGCAAGAAAACCAAGTAGCTAAAATTGCTTTTGTATGTTATTTATTCTAGCAAAAACCCTACAAACTATCTACTGTAGGGCCTCTTATTTTTTTTAAAAAATTTAATTATTTTAATTTTTTATTTATTATTATTAATATATATATATATATTTTTTTTTTTTGGGGGGGGGGGGGGGGGGCTTTAAAGAAGGCTGAAAATTCTACTACTTTTTTTCTTCTATGATGTTTCCATAGTAGCAGCAGGAAGTGGACTTGAAGTACTTGTAACTTGCACAAACCCAAAAAGTTTAATAGTAGTGGAATAATTCAAATCCTACCACAAGAGAGAGCAACATCCAAAATGAAGAAAAAGTGAATGAGAAGGGATTGTTGCTCATTGTTTGACTTAAATAGAATTATTAACATTTCTATTATACGGCAGTTTAAGTTAGTCTCTGAGAGGGTATTATATGAAGCGGTACAATGCAGTAAATAGTTTCTGTAGCATATTATTAGTAAGCAATTAAATAACATCAAGTGGGTAATGAAATAATAGAGGAGTATGATAATTGCTTCTAGAAATTCTTTATGTCTTAGAGCATTTTTTCTCTCTGTTTCTTTTTCTATCAATCATCCCTCCTAAATGTGTCAAGGAATAGCTAGTAGCTCGAAAACTTGGGTAATATCTTAGTTCTGGTATCCTCTGCAGTTGAAAAACCTATTCCATCACATCCATTGTATAAAATCACTATAACCTCCACCAATGTAGCAAAACTAGTGTGTCACTATTCTGATTCTAGTTACGAGACACATCATCAAATTCTTGCACTCGTATAACAAATGCTAAATGAGAGCTGGTTAAATCTAATTGATTGTACTTAAAATTCAACTAGCATACTAGGGTCCATTACATTTGGTGCTTATATGTTTGCATTGGCAGGGATTAGAGAAATAGAATAAGGTTGATTAAGTGGGTCACCACACATTATTTTAGTATGCTCAACAAAAGAAATGATTTAGGATTTGGCAAAAATTTTGGGATAAATAATTGTTTTGATGGCATGGGATGTGGGATATTCCAATCCTTTGTTTAGTGGATTAGCAACCCAATACCCTATGTTGCTGTCACTTTGCATGTGTACCCTAAGCATCATGTCTTCAAGTGCATTCCTCACAAATTAGTAAATTATTTTAGAATGCATTAAAATTTAAATGGGGTGAGTGTACACATTCTGGATATTGAAAATATTGCAAGTATTTGTAATGAGATCATCTTGTCCATTCACATGTCTGCATGCTACACAGGGTGCCATGTCAATTAAGGTAGCATCTTCATCTTGCCTTGTCTTAAATACCTCCAGTATGTTCAATCAATTTTTAAAAATAATGCCTTATCTATTAAGAGGCAACCTTATCTATTAAGGAGTCTTTAACTTTTAGGAGTCCTCCATCTTTTAGCATCTCTCTTGATAAAAAGGAGACATTTTCCATTGGAAGGGGGGGAAAAATGCCTCCAAAGGTTGATTGCTCAGCTATGTAGTTTGCTATGGATGTCTTTCATTCCCAAACTGATTCTCTCTTTCGACCTGGCAAGACATGTCATTCGGCATTGGAGAAGGCAAAGTCCTTGTAACTGCATGTTGTCTCTTGCTTCTACACTATTCTAACTAACGTGTCTAGCCTAAAGAAGCAGGATAAGGACATTATCATATGTAGGTAATGTTCAAGCTCTTATTACTGAATTTGATGAGTTGCTTCCCATCTCATTAGATGTGACCAAACAACAAATGCAGAGAAGAAAGTTATTTATGGTTCTCACCTTGCATGGTTAACTCTTGAGCTTGAATTCATTCAAACTGAGATCTTGTTCAATCCTATTGTTCCCTGTATTGAAGACGTGTTTGCTAAGATCCTATGTTTTTCTATTTCTCATGCGAAGATTGCTCCCACAGAAACTTCAGTTCTAGTATCCTAATCTAATAGCAACCTAAGGAGTCATTGTGGACATCAATCTTGTGTGGCAATCAGCTTTATTGTCCTTATTGTCACAAGATTAGTCACTCAAAGGACCAAATGTTACTCCTGGTGTGGACAACCCTTGCCTAAGGCTAATTCAGCTCAAGTTAGCCTATGAAACCATCTGCTAATACTTTGGAGCCATTTGGAATCCATACTGTCTCTATATCTCCATCCAAGTACTTGGACTTGCTACAATTTCAAGCCTCTTGGCAGTCCAGACTAGTGGATCTGTAGCTTGTGTCTCCTAGTCATCTACATTTGGCCTTTGTATCTTTGATTCCGGTGCCTCACATTATATTTCTAGCAATGCAATCTTTCTTCTCTTTGTCTTATTCTGAAATCCTTGTTGACAATTACTTTAGTTGATGGTTCACAAACTAGTATAAAAGGTAAAAGTCAAGCTCAGTGCCTTCCCTTTCTATCTGTTTGCACTAATCTTTATGCTACTGGAATTCCTTAAGTTTAATTTCTAATAGTTGTTTGGCCCCAGCATTTAATTGTTGCATTACTTTCTCTCATGATACAGTTCTTATGCAGGACCTGGAAATGAGACAAATGATTAGACCAGGTCTTGAGTTGTGTGGATTTACCATTTTGCCTTACCTTCTCCTTCAATTCCTTGTTCTGCTGCTGAGTCTCCACAATCATTCACAATTGTTGGGTCATCTAACTTACACAAACTTCAAAAATAGTTTCAAGTATGTCCAGGTTATTATCTTTTGAGATGTGTGGGAGCCTCTTGTACTAGTTATACCTTGGGTTTTCACCATTGTGTAACCTCTGTTGACAATTCATGTTGTACTTAGTTTTTCATTAATTTTTTTTTTTAATGAAAAACAAGTATTTGGGTTGTCTGTTTTTTATTTTCATATAAAAACCCTTTTCTTGTTGCTTCTTTTGATGTAGCTTAGAATGAGAATTATTGGATCCAAATTACCAGTACAAGGAGAGTTAAGAAACTAATTACACTTCCAGCAAAAATTGCATTAGCTTGTGTGATTGTGGGATAATTGAGTTTTTCTACTAGTAATCGATATTTACCATTATTTGCCAAAGATTCCTCCTATTTAGATAGAAGTTTGATGTTCGGATTCATAGGAGTATCAATAAGAGGAGAAGCTAGTATGCTAGTTTCTTCAAGACTATTGAAGCATATTTTCATTGGAAATAGAAAATGTTATCCTTGGATTGAGTTACTTCAAAACCAAGAGATAGTGAAGTTTGCTTAGGTCTTTAGTTTGAAAGTGATGAAAAAATTGCTATTTTAGTTGAGGAATGCTGTCATAATTACTACTAGTGATCACCATGTCAGTGACATAGACAACAAGATAAGAGAGATGAGCTAATGAGCGGCGGTGTAAAATTGAATGATATGCCTAACTACGTGTCATATGAAAGTCTGAATGACAATAGAAAACAAATTGAACCAAGCCTTTGGCGATTGTTTCAAGCTATAAAGAGATGTTAGTTGCTCTAATTAAACATGCTTTTGTAGTTCACCATGTAATAGGCATTTTCGATATTAAGTGTTGAAGAGGCCATTGTCGAATGGCAACCATAAACAGAAGAATCCAAGTGGAAGGAATTTTGGCTATAAAAGAGAAAGTATGACCTTAATCAAGTCCAAAGATCTAACTATAGCTCTTATTCACAAGACAGGGCTTAAGATTGTCAATATTACCATTTGGATCAAATTTGACAAAATAAAATGAAAGAGAGAAGGTATCACCATAATCAAGGCCAAAATCTAAGTATTGCCCTTACCCAAAAGACGGGCTTTAAGATGATCAACATTACCATTAGGGCCAACTTTGATAGGATAAAACCACTGATAGCCCCTAATGGTAATGGAACAAGATTCCAAGTACTGTAAACTGTCCATTTCATCTATCAGATGAGATAAACTATATCTATCTTTTTATGAATATAGATAGAAGATAGAGGGTATACAATGGTATAATGTGTAGCAGATAGAGGAATAAAATGGGATGAGAATTACAAGTAGCATAGGGAGGATTACCTCGATGGGTGCTTGTAAGAGTGCTAGAACAGCCATTGCAGGAAGAGATGCTAGGGATGGTGGAGATGTTACTGGGGATTCTAGAAAAACGAGCAACTAGACTAACATTAGGATGAGGCTGCATCTTCTTCATCACTTTCAAACTTAAGACTTGGTCAAACTTCACTATTCCTAGGTTTTGAAGTGGTTCAATCTATGGAAGGTGTTGTTATTTCCCAATAAGAATGTCTTTGATGTTCTTGAAGTAGTTGGCATGCTAGCAATACTTCTATAGATCTAAAAGTCAAACTTCTACCCGGAGAGGGGAGTTCTTAGCAAATCCAAGTAGATATCAACTATTAGTGGGAAAATCACCTTAGAGTGAAAAAATCTGATATGTCTCTTATTGTAAATATAGTTAGTTTTTTTATTCTCCTTGTAATAGTTATTGAAATGTAATGATTCTCATTTTGGGTTAAGATCACCTTTAAACAAATTGATGCAGTAGAAGATGAAGACAGCAAATTAAGCAATAGAATTTGGAAAGAGAAGTAGGATAGATTGAAGTGGAATGATGAAAAGAAGGATTCTAGGGTTTACAAATCTCTCAACTCTGAAATTCTCATATAAAGATTAAAAAAGCTATTGAATGCAAATTCCTAAGGTTATTTGTACTAGGTTTATTAGCATATTACTAAGCTGAGCCCATTCTTTTAAGGCTTAATTAAACTAAAGTCTAAACCTCATTAAAAGCCACATGTGAGTCGTATGACTACTTATTAAATATAAAAATACTCTAAAATCAAAAATAGAACAGATTGAAATTAAAAAAAAAAAATAAAAGCATATGGTTAAACAAACTGCTCCTGCATCATTCTCGGCCGTTTGAAAGGAAATCAATGTCTGATGTGAAAATCTTAGAAACTTCAACATGTATTTCAGGATCAATCCACTATAATTAATCTTTTGTCACCCAAGTACTTTCAGTGACAGGCTTAGTACTTCCTGAATAACATCTTATTGTATTATAGGGAAACTGCTCACTTGGTCTGCAATAGGAGTTACTTCCCCATCAAATACCTTTAAAGGGTATAAATCTGCTACAAAAATGCGGCTGATTTGTAGTTTAGGAGGTAACTCTATTAGGTAGGTATTAGGGTTGATTTTCTTCATCGCTTTACATGGCGCAAAATTCTGGGGTTTTAGTTTGTGATAAGAGCCCTTTGGAACATGTTCTTGCCTAACATGCACAAGAACCATATCACCCTCTTCAAAAGAACCATATCACCCTATTCAAATTCCATAGCTCAACGATGCTGGTTTGCAGCAGTTGCATAGGCCTCATTGTTGGTCCTTAAAGCTTCCCTAACCTCCTTATGACCTTTCTACATATGCTTGACAAACGCCAATCCATCTTCTCTCACTCTAGCTTATGGTGATAATGCTACTAAATCAAGCGCTTGTTGTCGCTTCAGACCATATGCTGCTTAAAATGGAGTCTTTTTATGGTAAGCAATTCTGCTTCTGGTATAAAAAAATCCAAGGCTTTACATGATTTCTAACAAAACACCTTAACAAATTTTCCAAGCTCTCATTTACCACTTCTATTTGACCATCAGTTTGCAGATGGCAAGCACTAGAATAGTTCAAGTATGTCCCAAGTTTCCTCCACAAAGATCTCTGGAAGTGCTCCATGAATTTGATATCCCTATCAGAAAAAGTAAAAGGAGGAACACCATGTAGTCTTACCACTTTACAAAAGAACAACTTAGTAATATGAGAAGTATCAGCAGTTTTAGAGTATGGACTGAAGTGTGCCATCTCTTAAAATCGATCTATCACAACAAAAATGGATTCATGGCCCTTTGAGGTCTTTGGAAGACCCAAGACAAAATCCATGCTCAAATGGATCCACGACACTTCTGGTTCAGGTAATGGGGTATATTACTCTGTAGTTTGTGAGTTTCCCTTGCCAAATTGATAGGTTGAACACCTCTTCACTAATTCGTCCACATCCTTAAACATCTTAGGCCAATATAACGATTTGCCACAATTTTGATGGTTTCTCCTACCAAAATGTCCTCCCAAGCCATTCCCATGGAGTTCTTTGATGATCTACACTCATAAATACCCCTCTGGAATGCATAGTTTGTTACTTTTAAATAAATATCCATCATGTAACCGAAAAGGCAATTTTTCTGCACCTATTGTTCCCTACAATTCTCCCACTACATGTTAGAAAGGTTCAATTTGGTTTTGATTTTTAACATCTTTAAAACTTTTAACTTGAGTGCTTATGACAGTCAACCATAGAGAGTGCCTAGTTAATGCATCAGCCACCACATTGGCTTCTCCATTTTTGTATTTGAGCTTAAAGTTGAACTCTGCAAGAAGGAACTCTTCTTAGCATGACGCTCACTAAACTTCTTCTTGGAACTCAAATGGCACAATGCTTGGTGGTCGGAATTAACAACAGACTCCTGCAAAGCTAGGTAATGCTCCAAGTGTTGAATAGCTTGCACTATTGCATAAAACTCCTGATCATAAGTTGAATATTTACATTTAGAATCAGACAACTTTTCACTAAAAAACTCCATTGGTTTTCTTCTTCTCTAAGTACTGTCTCACTGCCCTAATGGGATGCATCACACTCTATAACAAACAACTTCTCGGAGTCTAGCAGCACAAATATTGGTGCTTGTATCATAATGGTTTTAGTATGTTCAAAGGCTCAATTTGCAGATTTTGTCCAATTAAAGCTATTGCTCTTCAAGCATTCAGTAATTGGGCTCATAATAGAGCTAAAATTCTTGATAAATCTCCTAAAAAATGAGGCCAGATGATGGAAAGTTCGAATGTCTTTGATTGATTGAGAAATCGGCCACTCTTTAATAAACTCATTGTGCAGATTTTGTCCAATTAAAGCTATTGCTCTTCAAGCATTCAGTAATTGTGGTCATAATAGAGCTAAAATTCTTGATGAATCTCCTATAAAATGAGGCCAGATGGTGGAAACTTTGAATATCTTTAATTGTTGGAGGAACTGGCCACTCTTTAATAGTATATACTTTTCGAGGATCTGGTTTCAGTCCCTAAGCTGAAACAATAAGACCCAGAAACAGCATTTCATAGCTCAAGAAGGAACATTTTTAAGAGCTTCTCATTGTGGAATATTCCTAACACCTTACACAAATGAGTTAAATGCTCTTTCTTGGTTCTACTATAAACCAAAATATCATCAAAGTAAACAGCAACAAATGATTTTAAAAAAGGCTTCAATACCTCAGTTATGACTCACATGAATGTGCTTGGGGCATTGGATAGGCCAAAAGGTATCACTAAACACACTCGTGTAGCCCATCCGGTGTTTTAGAAGCAGTCTTCCACTCATCTCCCTCCCTAATTTGATTTGGTGGTAATCGCTTCTCAGATCAATCTTTGAAAAGCCTTTGCACTAGCCAATGGATCAAGCATTTTTTTTCGAATCAAGGAATAAGGAAACGATATTTAATTATAATATTATTTATAGCTTAGTTGTCCACACACACTCTCCAGTACTATCTTTCATCGGAGCAAGCAAAGCTAGACAAGCACATGGACTGTTGCTTTCATGTACTAGACCTTTATTCAACAACTCCACTTGTTTATGCACTTCCTTGCGCTATGCAAGTGGCATCCGGTAGGCTAGCAAATTCAGTAAGCTAGGTCCTGGTACCAAGTCAATGGCATGTTGGATGTTGCTCTTTGGTGGTAATCCTTGTGGTATTTCATCACCAAACCAGTTTCTCTTTGGTGGTAATTCTCGTGGTAATTCATCACCAACCAGTTCTGCAAATTCTTTCAATAACTTTGAATTTCAGGAATGCTCATCTGAATTTTCGACCTGCCTAGCCTATACAACCTTGTTAACCAAAGCATATATGACTCCCATTTCCTTACCATCTTCTCAAATTTGCAGCAGAAAAAACTCCCTTCATTTTGCCACTCTTAGATAGATGAGAATCTGCAACAAGTTTTCCAAGAGGGGATGTCGTGCACACTTCTTGTTCCCTCTATATGTTAGGCACAATGTCACAAAGAGCTTCATCTTCTAAATAATGACCCATGACAAACTTGACCAGACACCTTGATGTAACTGAAACTTCATTATCCTTCTTAAGCCACTTGATCTTGTAAAGATGGGGATGTTTTTTAGTTTTCACTTCAATTTTTTCCACTGTGTCCTTAGAAATAAAATTTTCCATGCTACCTCCATCATAATCAAGTTGTAAACCTTGCCTTCACATAGAACACGAGTCCTAAAGGTTCTACATCACCTCTAGTCCTCACTTTCATCTGAGACTATGGCTGTCATTAATCTATGAACAATCAAAGACTCCCTTACAACTGGATAAACATCTACTGTGTCATCCTTATCAACATGATCATCATAAAACAGGTTCTAGCGCCTCATCTCCTTCTTCCTCTTTGGCAAGGTTAATTCTCGAGTGTGGCATACAAAGATCTGTGTCCTTTTGCGCCACAAGTGAAACAATGAATATGTGACCTGCTGCCTAAATTTGGAGTACCTGATCTAGCACTGTTTTGCTGTCCAAATCTGACAGCATTCTTTTCTCTCTCATTTATTTGAAACTTACACTCCCTCCACTTTTTGTGCCTCACAGGCTGCCCGCTCTTCCACTACTTGAAAATTTGAAACTGATTTTCTATCTGTAGATGACTGCTTGTGGGTGTAATTTACCATTTGATTCAAGACCTACTACAAGTAGACTACTGTGCAGTCATCTTGACAAATTCTCTTCACTTGGCTTCTTTAAAGTTTATATTAGTCATGTTGTAGGTTTTGGCTTATGCACGGAAATCAAGAGAAAGTTCCGATCACAAGCAAGCAACTCTCAATGAGAGGATGGAAGAGATCAAAAGGCAGGTTGATCAAGAAAGTTACCACTCCTTAAAAAGATCTCTTGGTTCTTCAGATGGAGATTCTATGCAACCATTGCCTAGAAGCTCAAATAAAGAGATAGAGACAGTGATGCAGTCTGCTGCTGAAGGAAAGGTATCCAAAATGATCTTATTTGTTTGTTATTTGACCTATTTCAGTTCTTTGATTTTCTTGCTCTCATTCTCCAGTAGAGCTAGTTATGATTTTTAGTTGTAGCTAAGACTTCAATACTCTAGGTTCAAACAATCAAGCAAGGATACCTCGCAAAACGTTCTTCTAATTTGAGAGGTGACTGGAAGAGAAGATTTTTCATTCTTGATAACCGAGGCATATTGTACTACTTCAAAACAATCGAGCAGGTCCTCTGTAAGTCATGAAAGATGAAAATGAAAATTATGTGCCTATGTTTTTCTTGTTACTACTGCTGCCTATTAAAACTTCAGTTACTTTAGGAAGTGGGGTCGACGGCTGTCTTCTCATTACCATGGCATTATGCATGATGATAAATCCGTTGCACGTCACACTGTAAACCTACTGACATCAACAATAAAGGTTGATGATGCAGATCAGTCAGATTTGAGGTTCTGCTTCAGGATAATTTCTCCAACAAAGAGTTATACATTGCAGGTATATTTTCAAATGTTGGATTTAAATATATATTGGTAGTTGTGCTATGCTTGGACAACTTTTGTTTTGTTGTTCTCACTGAGTAATGAGTTGATGGATTGGTCAATATTTGCACATGCTTGGTAATATTTAGTTATTCTTGTCACTACAGGCAGAAAGTGCGCATGAGCAAATGGACTGGATTGAAAAAATAACTGGTGTGATTGCTTCATTGTTGAGTACCCATGCAACTGAGAGGGTAAAATGCAAAGAAAATCTGGATGAACGTGCATTTTTTTTTTATTTGTCATTTCACACAATTATTTATTTATTTATTTTTTGCAGCAATGCTACGCTAGTATGATGGCAAATTGAAAGTCAGGGGTTTGACAGTAATAGCAGTTTCGCTGGACAACACACTTCTGAGGACATTTCATCTAGGGATTTGTTGTGTACATCCAAAAGTTCCCTCCAACTAGCAATACAGTGGTAAAAGTGAGAAGCAAGTAGATGCTTTAAAAAAAGTGCCTGGAAATGATAAATGTGCTGATTGTGGTGCACCTGATCCAGACTGGGCCTCGTTAAACCTTGTGTGCTTATCTGCATAGAATGTTCTGGCATTCACCGTAATCTTGGTGTGCATATATCTAAAGTAAGCTGTTAATGTTTAATTTGTACACCTGAAATCTTTTTATCTCCAGTTCAGTAATTTTTAGAAGACATCCATGTGTGCAGGATAAAAATTTGGATCCAGGAAGTCAAAGTTTTTAAGATAAGGTTGTAAATTTGTAATTCATGTAACAAACCCACATTGAAGGGAAAGACTTCTAAAAGAACTTGATTAATTAGGTTTTTTATATTCAGCAAATATGAAGGGAACATTGTTCAAATTTCCCATTGGTGGATTTGGCACCATGATACTTGCTTTTCCAATTAATGGAAAAACAGCATTATTTGTTGATGACCTGAAGTCCTTTATCATATTACTGTAGTGTTAAGTGATGCAAATCTGGAAGCATAGACTTGCTGGTACAAGAATAAGTAGAAATTTGCAATAGCAAAGTAGAGAAAATTTAAAACTTGTTTGTTGAAAACACTAGAAAGAATGTTGCCCATAACCCATTCCTTGCTTGTGTAGTTGATAAATTCTCAGCATATAGTAAATGGATAAAGAAAAAGGAAAGGAACAGAACATCAATCAAAATTCCAGAAATCACTCGTAAAGATCCTCACAGATCTTCCCAACTTCAACCCCAAGTCTTTCCTAAAATCAACCTCAAATCTGCCCGGAAAACACAACCATAAATCTCTGCACACTAAAAATTATTTGATTTAGCTGTGAATAGTTGAGAGATTTGAATGTCAATTGGGTTTGTTTAATCTTTTGAGAATGAAGATGAGGACCACAAGGTAAAAGAGACTGGGAGAAAATAGAGAAAGTCCAAAGAGAACTTAGTGTGTTATCTGAGACATCAAAGAGTATATAATATTAACAAATGAAAAATTATGAAAATGCCCTTATACAAAATATATACTTCCTCACAAAAACTCCCCCTTTAGGTGGGGCATACATATCTTTCATGCCATTATTCCCTATAATAGATTTAAAAGGCCAAAAATATTGGAATTTCATTTCTTGGCATACTTGAGCAATTGAGTGAATCTTGAAATTCTTGATTCTGATTTACCTTTGATGTCCACTTCTTTCCCAGATTACTTATGCAACTTAATTTGTTTTGTTGCAGGTAAGGTCGTTAACACTTGATGTGAGAGTTTGGGACCTTCTGTAATCACTTTTTTTCAGGCGCTGGGTAATGTCTTTGTGAACTCTATATGGGAGGGATTGTTGCATGCCCGGAGAACTTTTCAAGCAGATGAAATACCTATCAAGTAAGAATGCAAAAGTATGATTGAAGTATGTCCAAAGGAAACACAATAAAGGTTTTTGCTCCTGTGAATTGTGATACAGGTTTGTTGAGTCTGATAAACACAAAAAATTCTTTAGCAAGCCCAACCATTATGCTCATATTTCTGTGAAGGAGAAGTTTATCCACGCAAAGGTATTGCATCATTTCCTTTCTATATATTTTATGCAAATAATTTTATTAATTTTTTACCCCTAAAGTTGAAATACCATGATGATTTAACTTCATCAGCTTTGAGTCAATATATTTGAAATACCAGGTATTGATGGATGATAGATTTATTTAACAGGGCATAATACTTTGGATTAGCCATTCATCCTCTACTTGAATGAAACATTTGTTAAAATGAAGATGAAATAATCTGATTT
>CAJVSB020000202.1:0-72590 GCA_911865555.2 Thlaspi arvense
AAAATATGCATAAATAATATTCAAATATCTCATTACAAATATAAAATAATGTTGCCAAAATATATAATAATATCTCAGAAAACATAAAATCACTCCCGACAATTGCCATCGCCCAATTGAGTAAAGAGTTAGAATCATGAATAGGTACCGGAGGCATGGCTCATTAGGTGGTGTGCCCTTCATCCCTTCAGTCATCTTATACAGATTATGAAGAGCAAGCTCCATACTTATACTTTTCCTCAAAACTCCTTGTTCTCTTGATGGAGATTTTGCATCTCTGATC
Organism: Thlaspi arvense; assembly: GCA_911865555.2. Taxonomy (NCBI): domain Eukaryota; kingdom Viridiplantae; phylum Streptophyta; class Magnoliopsida; order Brassicales; family Brassicaceae; genus Thlaspi; species Thlaspi arvense. Next base: position 284 of record CAJVSB020000202.1, read on the forward strand.
TCATAGACTGATCTGTGCTATCGGTGGATGATAGTGGACTGACTGGGAAGAACTTTGCCTTCTAAGATCGTATATATGACCAAAGGCTCTCTCCCCAATGCATTTCTCCACAACTCAGTGTCTGCCATCTGTTGAGATTTTAGAGTAAACGTTTCCTCAAGTGTCGACTGGGAGGATCGGGCAGTCTGGAAGTCATCTTACATACACAAATATATCATAAAATAAGTTTAATAATTAAATATATTAATTATAAAAAAATTAATAAATAATATAAATATTTACTAAAATTAAATAAAATTTACTTATATAAGTTTTCTCCGATCGCTGGTCCACTCACACCTCCTCACATCTTTTTTCGTGACAGGAGTGTATGCCTAAAAACCCCAAAAAAGGGGGAGTCCTCCCAGTCTCTTTTTCCTGTAATACATAATAAAAATTTTGTAATTATTTATAACTATTAGATAATGATAAAACTTATGTAGAGAAATAGAACTTACCATCCTTATAGCATGATCATATGGAGGAATAGAGTCTCTTGTGTGGAGAGAACTGCCTTTTTCTGAACAGTAATTCTTTTTATTCTGAGAGCTTATCTTATTGAACCATTTTCCTTCCAATAAATCCAAAACCATCCTATACAGAAGGCGGGATCCAATTCGGTCTACCTCTGATCTGGGCATCCTGAAACATATCAAAAAGCCTATGAGATTCAAGTACTAAATATTCGTCTAATTGTTAGCTCGTCTCGTGGATCCTATGTACTATATTCCTGCATAAAGACGGAAACAAACAATTAACAAAATATCAATTAATATTATAGATAAAAAAAATTTTAACCATAACTGCATTGAAATACGAACCCATAACTCATCAAACCACAAATCACAAGGACCTATCCTACATGTGGGATGACACGATGTGAACTTCGACCAAATGACTGTTGGATAGCATGAGCAACAGCCGTCAAAGGATGAAATCTGCAACAGAAAAAAATTAAAAGATCAATACTAATAATTGATGCATTAAGAAATTTTTATCAAAATTTTTGAATAATAAATATTTATACTTACCAACGTCGCCAATGGGCCTAATCAGCGTCTTCCAAAACTTCTAGAACAAGTAGCAAATGATCCGACTCAAGCAGGGTCGGATAGAGAAGAATCTGGTACAAGAACTGAAGGAGAAGCGCTATCAGTAGAGGCAACTGCACTGCAGGCAAACGCCAGTGAAGCAGGTCCTCCAACAGTAGATGGAATAGAAATGTATCTAGGAGTGGACATGAACTGAGGAGGTCGCAACACATATTGAGAATGTGAGAGTCCCGTAATCATAATAGGCACAGGTAAAATCAATGGGCTCCTAATAATAACTGGCGGCAAAGGTCCTGAGGGATGGTGTACAGGAGGATCGTGCCCCCCCTTCTTTGAGCGGCCAGTATCTATCCCCTTACCTTTATCAGGTCTACGCTTGGAATCCATCTATATTGATAGGTGTATGTAATTTTTTTAAAAAAATCACATAAGATAGAAAGACTATTACTTAACTTATTTTAAATTAATATATAATTTTTTTAAATTTTATATGAATTTCTTTTTTAAATTTCCCTTTCATCTATAATAACCTCTCTATAACTTCATCCAAAACAAGAAAAGATATAAAATTATTATACAATCAAATAAAAACATGTTAATTACTCAAAAAGAATATAATTCACTATCACAAAAACATACAAAACAAAAAATACAATAATTCAATCTAAACAACTTTGATCATCCTCCTCTGCCACCTTTTCATCCTCCTCCTCTTCTTCCTCATAATCTTCTGATGGTTTGGCGTTGTCATCATATTTAATAAATTTTTCCTCTTCATCTTCATTTTCATATTGATCATCTTCTGTCAGTCGTTCTTGATCCACCTGTCCTAGATCAATCTCGTCATATAATCTTCATGGCGTAATCCATCTAATGGATCGACATCAATTTATAGGCATTACATGAGACATGGACCCTTCCTGATAAACTTCTTTAACACTTACATTTTCAATTTCTACTCACACCCGTTTGTTTTGTTGCATAACCACCCACCAATGGGCCTTGTCCATTCGAATAACTGATAAGAATACAATAAACTTTCTAGCATTTTGAGCAATGATGAATGGATCATATTGATTATATTCCCTACTGTAATTAACCTCAACAATGTTATAAAAGGAATGAACTCTTGTACCAACGAGATCTTCTTAGATCAAACCATTTTACACAAAAACAAAACAACCTTTTTTATGGTTTGCATGTATTCAAATTCTATAACTTTTCTAAGGATACCATAAAATTCAATTTTCTCCCACGCCGCTAATACCTTTTACACATGCATCACTATTTTTATATTTTAAGCTTTAAAAGCTGAAAAGTAAAGAGTGTCAAACTATATTTAAAGACTTAAATGCACTTCCCCCTTTCCGGCATATTTTACTTTTGCATGTTATTTTAAGCTTTTAATACTTCACTTGGAAATGTGAAGAAGAGATACTAGTGAGATCATAATGTCAAATTAGGGCCTGTTTGATTTGAAAAAATGATTTTATTTCCATTTTTTTATTTTTATTCTCTGAAAAAAAATTAATTTTTAGATTTTTAAACTTTAAAAAATGTTTGGGTTGTTGTTTTCTATTTAAAAAAATGAAAATAAAGAAAATATATTTGGCATATTTTCAATAATTTGAAAATAAGGATTTAATTGAATAAAATTAGAATTTTAGGATTTTTAATAAGGTTTAAATAAAAAAATCAGACATTTTGGAGTTTCAAATGAAATTTGAAGAGTTTAGAGACTGAATTGATTAATGGAGAAGAGATTAGGGACCAAAATAAAATTTAAGAAAATTCCTAAATAGTTGTCTCCTACCTCAATCTGGTCACAATCTAGTCTTTTTTGGTTCGTACCACCAGTATTCCACAGCCCATTTTGGACTGCAGACTAATTTGGCTCGCACCAGGTAGGACCCTTGCGGGCGGCAAAGTGCGCTCCCTCCCGAGTTTTAAAGGTGCTCCATTCCCAGGGTTCGAACCCGAGACCTCTAGTTAAAGGGAAAGAGACCCATACCATCTCATCCCACCCATTTAGGGTGGTCACAATCTAGTCTAATAGACCTAATTGTAACCCAGCTTTAACAATGACCTATTCCCAATTTTGTGTTGGCACTACTAGCCAATGGTGATCAATTGCCCACGGTGGAGCTATTAAAGTTGTCTTGGGGCTACTAAGAGTCTATCGAAGCTTAATTGGCTAGAGTTTAAATTCTCGACTGTGCCTCCAAGAGAGCTAAATGAGCAACTCATGAATGTTGCCAGGTTGGACAAGCCAATAACTCAAAAAGAGCGAAAATCACAAGCTTACTTGGTTTTAGGGTTAAAATCTAAACATCTACAAAGGAAAGCCTTCGATTTGGGAATTTTTTCAACTGGCAATTGTGGTATCTCAATTGGTCTTGGTCAAGCTTGAAACCTCTGTAGCTAGTGGAGGTGAGAGAGACGACACGGGCAACGATAGTGGAAGCAACATAGACAATATTGGAAAGCTTGAACAGCTATTTTTAGTTTGGCCATTTGAGAAGTAAAGAAAGGAAGAGAAAGGAGAAGAACAAAAGGAAAAAAAACATTGAAAATTGATATAATTACAAGTTTTCCACTGCGTTTTTAGTTTTGCACTAACATTACAAAAAAAGGCAAATTACAGCAATTATTTTTGCAAAAAAGGGTAGTTTTTAACAGTCGTTTTTTATGCGTACGGCAGTTTCAGAAACCACCGAAATCATGTCCATCATTCAGTATAATATAGCGGTTGTAGGTTAACCGCCACATCAACTACCATAATTTACAACAGTAAATTACTGCAGTTAAATTACAACGGTTCAAACCGCTGTATTTTACAGTTAATTGTTTTGTATATTATGGTGGTTTTGAGTGTAAATTACGGCAGTTCAAAACTACCGTAATTTACATTTAATTTTCTTTATATATTGCGGCAGTTTTGAGCATAAATTACGGCGGTTCAAAACTATCATAATTTACAGTTAGCTTTTCTTTGTATATTACGACGGTTTTAAGCGTAAATTACGGCGATTTTCTTGTAAATTGTGGTAGTTTTTTTGTAATATAATTTACAGTAATTTTTTTGTATAAACTACGGTAATTTTAACTGTAAATTAGCTGCTTTGAGGTAAATTATAACTTTTAGTTATTGGCTCTTTTATCACAATTTTTTATTGGTTCAAAATTACTATTTTTTTAACCATAATTTTTTGCTATTTTCTAAACCACCTCTTTTTTTAAAACTGTTTTTTTTTGTTATTTCATCTATCTTATTATTAATAATCTCTTACCATGCAAAAGAATTTTTTTTAAAAAAGAAGAAAGTGTTGTGGTAAAATATAGACTAATGCAAAATAATTGAACACCAAATAGACAAAAGTTAGAACACAACCATATATTTCAATAAAATGTGTTGAGTTATAATCGTGTTCTCATATGCCTTTGGTAAATGAAATCAAAAGGTCATGCATGGAAAGAGATGTAATTATAATATAAAATAGTCTTATTTGCCAAACAAGAACACCAATTGCAAACTATAAAAAGATTTAAATTATACAAGTGAGCTGTCAAGAGAGCCTCCTTCAATAAGATCAAGCTACCAGGTGTACATAGTGTGTTCGAAACTCTACATATAAAGACTTGCAAGAACTTAAATTGCTTAACATACAAAAAACATATAAAGTATACTTTAGGAGAATATAAAATTTGAGGCTTTACTCTTCTAGCAATGCAAATAACAAGCTACAATCATCTCTGTCACATTCCAATCCAAGTGGGTATGTATAACTTGCACCCATGCATTACATATTCATGCATCACCTTATAACTTCATATATGTCATCTTTACATGCATTATATAAATACTTGTGATCTTAGGATTAAGTGAAGATTTATAAAAAAAAATTTAATTATAAAAAAAAGAGAGAAAAGAATAATTAAGGGATTTTGGAAAGTTTATATGATATAATGGAAAAAAAATGAAATATTTAATAAATCATAATGAGGTTCTTAAAGTAAAACCCTAAGAATTTGATAGTTTAGAGACTAAGACAAATAGTTTTTAAATTAATTATGTAAATAAGTTGCTTAAATAAGGGTATGTATAAAGATATTTTTGGCAAGGGGGAGAATTTGAAATTTTAACAAATGAGGGCTTTTTTGTAATTTTCTTTAAAAAGGGGTGCCTCATATATGTAGGAGTGGCTTGCATTTGTTCTAGATTCATTTGGACAGCCCGTGTAAGAGAGAAAATAGAAGAGAAAAAGAAAGAAGAAAGAGGAGAAGGAAGAAGAGGGGAAAGAAAGGTAAGATAAATCTATGTGCTTCTAGATTTTTCTTGTATTTTGTGAAATTCTTGTATATTTTGGGTTTGCTTCTATTTAATCTCATCTAAATAGCTTGAAATGATGTGGAATTCTCTACAACTCAACCGAACCCTTGCTGGAAAAACTGAAAGTTATGAAGAAGCAAAAATTTTCATGGTTTTGTTGCCCTTAAGGAGTTGTTGAAAACTTGTTGTGTTGGAAAATTTTTTGAAATTCTGTGGGCAGTTTTGATTCTTAGTTGGTATGTTTGATACTAGAAAACAGGGAAAACAGGGGAGATGGTGTGAGAGAGGAGGAAAAAGAAGATGAAACAAGAAAGATGAAGAAAACAAAGCTGGAAACTGGAATTGAAAAGGAGGAGATTGAGTAGAAAATTTATCTGCAGGGAAGTTTGTTGGGCTGAATTTTCAGGGGGATTAGAATGAGTTAAAAAATAAGTTTAAAGTGTAATTTAGATGATGATCAACCTAATTTAGGAAATGAATTAAAAGAAGAAACAAATTAAGCTCAAATTATACAAAATTCAAGTGGTGAAATCATGAGGGAGAGCAAAAAAAAAAAAAAAACAATCCTGTAGAGCAGAAAAATTTCCGCAGTAAAAATTCTACAGGGTCCTTGGGTTGCACGAAATTTCTAGGGGTTGGAGTGAACCTAAAACCAAGTTTAATGGTTAGCTTAGATGGTGGTTAATCTAACATAAAAAGAAAATTTAGGAAATTAAGAATTTACCTCAAAACCATGCATAGCTTAATTAGTAAATAAGAGAGAATGTGCAGAAAAATTTTGACAGAAAATTTCTGCAACTTATCTATGTTGGCTGAACCATTTTAGAGGGCAAATTCTTTCTAAACCAAGCTAAGTAAGTGGTTTAAGAGATGGACAATTCAATTTAGTAAGAAAGCATTAAGAAAGACCCAAATTTGGCATGAAAACTAAAGTTACCCAATTAAGAAAACCTTGCTATAAGTGTAGAAAATTCTTCAAGCAAAAATTCTGATTTTGAAAGAGAACTTTGGGGGAGTGGTAAGCCTCATATGGGGCATAAGATAGAGGGTAGAAATAAGGGTTAAAGAGGGACTAAAGCATGGACATAAGTTAAGAAAGAAATAAGGGCAAAGAGGTCGATAACCTTGAGTTTTAGCCTCTTAGATAAGTGTTAGTATTTTTCTAGCAAATTAAAATATTGGGCAAATGATTTATGTGTTGTAAAGATCTCTTAATGAAATTAAAAATTTAGGCATAAGTAAGCTAAGAAAGAGATTAAGGATGATCTTCAAAGAAATAAAAACATGAAGAGTAAGCAAGAGTACAATTCCAAAGTCAAGTAGAATTTAGAGCATCTACAATTTTTAGCGTGCATTGCATCATACACTTACTTTACTTATGTTTGCATCTTCTCCATATGTAGGAGAAGGAGACCAAGCCGAGTCTGATACTGGCCGGACAGATCCTACCAGTCATCCATGGAGCTTATCTACACTATGAGTGGCATATCTTCTAAACTTATATTTTTTTTTATAAAATGCATGTTTTGTGACAGTTATAAATTGTTTTACAGAGAATGAATGTATTTTATTATGAAAACATGGAAACATAGTGTCTATGTTCTGAATTCCAATATAATTGCGAATTTTATGATGTTGTGAGATTTTGGTGATTCGGCACTCAGACTAAGAATGTTGGGCAACCATCTGGGGCAGGTGGCAGATCTATAGTCTAGATTATGACATTAGACCTAGCGGGGTCTTAGACACCATAGACTGTGTCAGTCTGACCTGGAGTAGTGACCCATGGTGTAGGCTACACAGTGTAGTAGCGCCTAACATATTATACCCAAGTATGGGCCAGATTTTACTTTATGTTTTACTACCCTCAGACATTGTCGGTTGTGCACATTCGATTAGAGCTATATGTTATGTAGTACATGATTATGATGCTTATGCCTCTTTTATGCTCTTTTGTTTTTATGAATATTATGGTGAACTTAGAAAATAAAACAGACTTTCTGTAATGTTTTACTCATGTATTTTTATGATTACTCAGGCTTTTAACCATATTTATATATATGTTATTATGAAATCCTCTCTGTTTTCACTAAGTTTAGGCGATGTGCCATTCACTGGAACTTTAGTTCTCATACTATTTTATTTTTGCAGCGTCAGACTGATCATTGTAGCTCATCACCATTTGTCGAACATCTGTACCTAGTTTCAAATCACACTAGTGGAGGTGGGCCAGTAGGATCCTTTTTGGAGTTGATTAGTAATAATACGATTTTGTAGTAAATTTTGTAGTCATACTATAAGGAAAAGAAAGAGGGATTGTATTTTGGGATGTTGTTTACCATTTTGTTATTATTGGGCGTCATCAGTAGAGGTTTAATCATTTATATGGGGTATGCTTAATTTGTGTGTGTGATTTATTATGGCTGTTGTATAAGCAGAGTCTGTGTTTAGGAATGTGAGATTATTTTTCTGCTCAGTAGTATAATTCTGCATATAAATGCTACAGGTTATAGGTTTTACAGGTCAGGTTGCTCTAGCAGATATGACGAGGGGTTACAGTGGCCGGCATGCTGCTGGATTTTAGACACCGGGAGGTGTTGGCCACTGCCCCGCTGTCATGCCTCACATGGGTAATTTAGGAAGGGTGGGGTGTGCCAATCTCTCACAAGGAATAATGCAAAACTTAGTAAAAAAAGGAGAAAGAAGAAAATGTATAAAATAAATATGTATACATGAATAAATTTCTAAGGAAGAATAGCAAGAATCCTGATTTTCAAGGACGGGGCTAAATGGGCCAACTTATACACATAAATGATTTGGTTTTCAATGAACCCAACAGATATTTCATTGAATTGCAACTAAAACCATTAATAGCAATTGAAAGAAAAAACAGCAAAATGCATGATCCAATGTAATGGAACTCCAGAAATTATAATCTAAAGATATCATAGCATATACAATTTCATCAAGAAGAAAAATAACCAAATAACAAAGGAAAAAATCCTATAAAAGCCCATGAAAAGAATTTTCTAAACCCTAAAACTGTTAATTACAATATAAACACCCTCCAATCAGGTCTGCAGCTAAGATACGTGTCTAACATTAATAAAATTCGCGTAATCCTACTAAAGAACACATACATCAATACGCTACATGTCTATTAAACTGCAGCATTTATGGAGAAGAAAATATCAGAACATAAAAATGCTATTTACTGTGCCTGGATAGCTAACATAAAGAATTAAGAGTCAGTGACAAAGCATTTGAGTCATATCTAAATCCATGTGTAAAATAAGTTCTTTTACCAATAAAGTATAAAAAAAGGTACAACATCACCGTATCAAATTCATTTCTTTTGCCTTAATAGATTTTTCTGGATGAAATCTTTCATCTTGGTTACATGATGTAAATATCACAGTGCATGAATCAGTATCATGACACAAGCCTATGATTGTGGTTTTCATACATGCAAAGCAGAGGCCAGTACACCGCAAGGGCATATAAAAAAAAATCTTACCATGGTACCTATTACAGCATCTGTTGCAAGGGTCTCCTTAAGCGCATATAAAAACATGAAACAATACTACATATATGATGAAAGAGGACAAACCTGGCTTCACAAAATCTGACAACCCAAAATCTATAGCCTTTAGTTGTGAGTTTTCATCCTTGGATGTAAACAAAAAGTTCTGATCCAGCAAATCAAAAGTCAGATATGACCAGAAATATTAAATCATAGAAAAAAAAAATGAAGGAAATGTCCTTATCACCATATATATTAATGAATGACAAATAATTCACTACCATCGCATGAAAAAAAGTTTTGATAAAACATTACAATTTTAGCACTGGAATGAACACAAGGAAGACCTTTTGTACCCTCAATTTTTTATCACAAGTTAAAATGAAATTCTAAAATCAGAGAACTATGATCTTTCAATTGCTTACCAGTATACTTCTTGATAGACAACATCATTAAAAATAATCATATTTATGGTTTATTCGAATTCTAATTCCATTTTTATTTGTGATAGGGAAGTTTAGATTAGTTGTGAACTTATTTTAGGAAACTTAAGCTGCTTAAGAAATTTAGAGTTAGTCTGGAACCTACAGAGTTTGTCCATTGTACAAGTAGTCCTAACTTATTATTGGATTGAGAACCAGAACATTTCGTTTGATATCTTGTGAGGCGATTCTCTCTCTTTTTTCCCCCTTATGCCACGTAAACAAAACCACTCTTCATGCAGCAGCCCGAAAAGTAGATAGACTGAAGTACAAGCTGACCATTGTCATGGATTTATTATTTGAAGTGAAGTACAACAACTCATCATGCCTCTTTCATCTGAGATTAGGATGCATAAGGTGAAGTGCAAGCTCACCATTGTCATGCATCCATTATTTAACAATTAACCAAGAAAAATAATGGAAGTACTTAATAAGCCAGCCAGTAAAGTTGATCTATTGTGTCAATCCACAGAATCTACAGGATTGGAATTTAGCAAAAGTTGAAGTCAATAAAGTTTCTTTGTTTTCATCTTATTTGGTAAGAGCATGAGAACTTAAAATTAACCTGCATTAACAACTAAACCTTATCCTTTTCCATGAAATTCAAAATGAAAATTGTCCAAAGGGTTGGCCATGGCTGATTCTAAAACAGTAAGCACAATGAATTAAAAAACCAGGACAGAAACACAGCGCATAAAATAATTTTTGCTTACCATCTTTTTCGAATGCGGAAAGTCTTGAAACTCATTATCAGAAACCTCTTATTAATTTTTTTTTAGAAAAAGGAAAATATTTAGAGTTGAGAACCGAATTTGCATAGTAGACTTTAGAGACTTCATAATGCTCCCCATTGTTTGATTGACTGGGTGAAATGTAAATACTGAAAAAAATTAGAAAGGGATGGAACTACCTGCATGTCCATGTCATCAATGGATGTCCAAGTCATTATTGGTTTAGGACAAGTTCAGAAGAGGATTCAGTCCAAGAGTTCTCCCCGGCACCTATAGAAAATAGCAGTCAATAAACCTGGTATAACATAATTGCCGAAACAGATTTTGACTACTAACCACAAATAGCTTCCATTCGAAGCAAAAAAGATATTCAACAAAAATTCATCGCTGAATATGCCCAAAAACTGGATAAACTGTCCAAAAGTTTCTCCATAATAACTCTTAGCATGTGTTGTGGGACAGTCAAAGATTAATCTGAGTCATTTTTAAAATTAATTCCCACCCCTCCTCTCCTCTCTCATGTATGAATTATCTTCATCTTTGCTTCGCAGTGGCCCTGCAATTTACAACTCAGCTACATAGACATGACTTGCTTGAACCCATTGACCAATTGCATAGAAAAATTTATAAGGTGCTAATTGAATTGCTTGCTTTTTTTTTTTTTTAATTTGATAATATCTGCAAGTTTTCTTTCTGTCATGAACATTTTCAAAGATGTAACATTTTTTTTTTGAATTTGATATAGACAAGTTATTGCAAGTAAATACTGTAAAAATAATTGATTCATTATTATGTATGGAGAAGCCAGAAGCTACTAGCCTTAGAGAACTCATTAGAACACAGAACGGGAGTCGGCGTTCCTAGATCCACATATCAGATGACAAGCACATTGTAGATTGAGAAGCATCTATAAATTTTTTGGTTCTCCACTTTTCTCCATCCTTCAAATGAAAATAGACAAATAAATGAGGCTCAAAACTCATAACTGAACGACTGAGATGGTTCGCCAGGAGATAGAGAACCCAAATACCTTGTAAGCACCAGCATAGAACTCATTTCCCAGCATGTCCTGTATCATTTCTCGGAACCAAACTAGGGTGCCGGATTGAATTGATTCAACACTTGTAGTAGTAAGAATTGGCACATGCATATCGAAACAAAACCCTAGGATAGTATGGAAAGCACAACTCTCGTTCATGTGAATTTGATCAATACAGAAAAAAAACATTGGAACTGAAGAGAGAGTGTCGAACCAGGGAGAGATCAGTGGCACCGCAGTCTCCGCCGTCCAAGGCGGCAAAGGCAGCCGCAGAGCCCGAGGCCATAGCCTTCTCAAACGTCAATCGTACGGCTCCTACAGGGTTCGCGAGGAAATCGTACTGTGGACCCACCATTTTGTCTCAGCTTGTTGCAACCTGCTTTCAACTGTTCTACTAGCATTGAGCTTCTCTCTCTCTGATGAATAGAAGAAAAATGAGGTGCCGTTGGTTTTCAGCAATAAAGTGATCACCATGCCCTTACTTGCTGAGAATCACCACCAGGTTATCCCCAGAATCAACCAAGGCGACAGCAATCGAATCGCCAATCCAAGCCTTCTGCTTGTTGTTGACGACCAGGATGAGCGGCACCGACATGTTGATGATGAACTTGTCTTCAAGCTGGAGCAAGTTGAAATGAAGCATCTGGAGGCACTCAGAGTCGGCACCGACATGTTGATGATGAACTTGTCTTCAAGCTGGAGCAAGTTGAAATGAAGCATCTGGAGGCACTCAGATTTTCTCATGAACCCCCGGAGCAGGCTGGCCCAACCCTCGCTGAGCACGTGAACCCATTGTAGATCGAACATAATACCCCTAATAAGACATGGACACACTACCCCGATCAAACATATGCCACTCCTAAAAATAGACAAACTCAAAAAAAGGAAGAGTTATACCCAGATTAGTTCGAAAGGAAAAAATGTAGCGACAAGCAAACACTATTCCAAAATCCGACTACCAATTACTGCCTTTGATTTTGCACTAATGAGAAACTTGGTGTAAAAGATGTTTGGCTAGTGGATGTGCCCAAAACCTACCGGAAGGAGTCGAGAAAGATTTGGCTAAGGGAAATGCAGTTATGAGAGGAGAGCCGCTTGAAGAGATGGCAGGGGAGAGAGAGTTTTTAGGGTTTTGAAAGGGCGTGGGCATTTTTAAAGGGGGAAAAAAGTAAATTAAAATAATTTTTAAAAAATTAAAAAAGGGGGATTTAATTGCTGTTTTATTAAATAACTGTCATAATTTATATTATATAAAATGACCGTTATATAAATCGTCGTAATATACTAAAAATTACAACGATTAATAATAATCACTGTAATAAAATTGCTGCAATATACATAATTTTCTGTAGTGTGATAACAATTTTTTATTATTTTCAATTTTCAGCTTTTTTTAAAATATCATTTTTAAAAAATGAAAATAGAAAATGGTCTGCCAACCATAATTTCAATACCATTTTCTGTTTTCACTGAAAATGAAAACAGAAAATGGCCAAACCAAATAGTCACTTAGTTCAAGTTTTAATAGATTTGGTTAGATTAATTAATATATGGTTTAAGATAATTTAGAAAAGTTAAATTGTCACCTTACTAATATTACACCCAAAAAAAGAGCCTCATAAACATCAATCTGGTTTTGCATAGAAGTTGAAGAGAACTTTTTAGAAGGGATGAATTGCAATGTTGACTAAAGAAGTTGTGGATGCTAGATTAGCTTTGGGTTCCTCATAATCAACTCATTTCTCTCAATCACACGATCCTATCATGGATTAGGTGGAGAAAAAGGCATGCACAATCAATGCCGTATTCATTTATTTCTGTGCGTGCTCTTTCTACAAGCCTACATTGTAATTGACATAAACTGTATATGGTCTGAGATAGGATTAAATTAGTTGACCAAAGCAGATCTATTGTCTCCAAGAGATCCTACAACAACCAAAGCCACTCAATTACTTCATCAGTAAAACTTTTTGCTTATGACAATTAAGGTTTTCTCTTTGATTTAAATTATTTGCTTACCATTTTCCAGCTGAAACCCCAATTGGCAGCAGGAAGCACAGGCCCAGAACTGCTTGTTCCCGGACTAGCAACAAGGCTACCACTAGTTTATAAGGCTAGCCCCTTCCAACCCGACCCGGAGCTACAATACATTACTACACAAGCATAAACAACAAATCTTTCTGTTTTAAGATGAAGGTCTAGACAAACGTGAGTGGAGGTTGATCTGACCAAGCCTCTGCTTGCTAAGTTTCAGATGAAGGAAAGGAAATAAAGAGTTGAGTACGAGGGGCTTCATCTTGTGTGCTTCCATTGTGGCCGCTTTGGTCACCAATTTGAGGTCTGTCCAGAAAAATCAGCAGCAGAGAAGTTGGCCGGAAAAGTGGTTGAGCAGGCCGGCGGTCATAATTTCTCACGTGACAAGCAGGAGGAATCTCAGTGCGGAAGATGGACAGTAGTCCAGAAAACCAAGCAAGGAAGAAAGCAAAAGGAAAAGAGTGAGGACAGAAGCTTTCCGAAAAGAGGCAGGGGACGAGACCACTAGAGCAGCAAAACGCAAAACAATATTTTTTCTGGTGCTAAATACCGTTTGTCAAAGGAGCTCCCCTTTAACATAAACTAAGGATTTTACGGCTTTAGTTTTTTAAATTACAAAAATGTTAATCCAGTTACGTTAATAGTCCATCTTACACCAAATTGTTGAGATTTAACAAAAAGACCAAGTGGGCTAATTTTAAGAAAGTTTAGAGGCCAAGTTGGTAAAATCCGTTGCTTAACAATCAAAGTAAAATTCTGACTATGAAAAGAAAAATCAGTGGAAAAAAATGCGTGCTTTTGAGCACCAAGGCGGCACTGAGCTCCTTTTTCTCTTATACAAAGAAAACGCTAACTTAAGGAGAGGATACTTACGATAATCTGTAGACAAATAATTCCACGTCAATCCTCATAAATTCTAGTTTTTCGTATACAAAAAACGGATGAGGTGGGACGGTATATTGGCATCGCCGATTTGTGGGATGGTATATTTGTAAATACGATTGAATAGGTATTTATAATGTGCAAAAGGAAGATCCCTGTGTCACGTGCAAAATAGCGGCCATGCTACAACTACTTTGACCTATGATGTCCATGTACCCATCTGTTGAAAAATAACGTAGGGGTGTTCAAACCAGTGCAATATCCAATTCAAACGTTAACGAGACCAATTAAAAATTCATTAAAACTGAAAAAAAATGTTAGTTATAGTTTTTAAAACATTAAAATTGATCAATTTGATTTGATTCAATTATAGATTTTTTAAAAAGGTAATCGAACTAAACTAAATTAATTATATATATTATTTTATTTTATTTAATATATATAATCTAAAACAAAACCTTAAATAAGGAGGCTATTAGAGACTTTATATTACTCATGCCTAATTTCAGGTGTCTTACATATTATAGCTGCAAAACTAATACATTGTCTTTATCACTAAGAGTATAACAAAATGAAAGAGAATATTCACAAATTATAATTGGTTAGAGTTACTATCTCCTGAGATTTTTAATGGCATTTAAAATATTTGATATTAAAAACTCTTAGCATTGCAAGAAATCAGAATAATTTTGTAATATGTCCACTGAGTGTTTTTCTTTTGTTTAGTAAATAGAATTTAATTAATTTTTTCTTAAAAAATACGTAAAAATGATTATGTTAAACCAAACCAAACCGTTATATTCATATCTAGTTTAATTCATTTTAGAGTATATTGAAAATTGATCATATCTAATATTATTCAAAACCAACATATTTGGTATAATTTAAATAATAAACCAAATTGAACTAAACTTAAAATGTGAATACTCGTAAAATTAAAGTACCGCAAAATTTTCAACATTAAAAATATTGTCAAAGTCGTTCCTTCCAATGATTCATGTTATCATTTA
Organism: Thlaspi arvense; assembly: GCA_911865555.2. NCBI lineage: Eukaryota > Viridiplantae > Streptophyta > Magnoliopsida > Brassicales > Brassicaceae > Thlaspi > Thlaspi arvense. The sequence continues at coordinate 15,406 of CAJVSB020000202.1, forward strand.
TACAACTTTTAATTTGTTGTAATTAATTATTTATCATTTTGATTTTTCTATTGCTGTCAACTAGAATTTTTCAAATTTCTTTATAAATAAATATATATTTCCGCCTCAATCTTAAATGAAAAAGGTCGCATAGGTAGCTAATAGCCTGCATGTCAACATTAATTCTATTAATTTTTTTTTTTCGAAAACAGAAACAAATTCATTACATCAATGGATATGATACAAATCAACAGAGAGGAACAATCTCCGAGGTAAAGGGAATAATCATGGCTGGTTTTCATTTCTCCATAGGACGTGAGAGGCGAAAGCAAGATCTACTCTCCTCAACTGTTAGTGATCACAAAATGTTTATCACACTCAGAAATTTCTTCTTCTGGGGTCTAAGTTTTAAATTCAATATAATTATTATTTAATAAATAAAATTTGTTTGACTACTTTGAGCCGCTCTAAGCATGCTGGACAAGGATGATATTAAATTTAAATAATTGTAGAATTAAACATACATACCGGATGTTTTTATCATTAAATAAATGAAATGTAAGCTATTAATTGAAAAACCTATATACACAGAACTCTTTTCCTGGTGCCCTACTCCCAACAATTCAAATATTGCAATGAGTACAAACCGGTAAAATTCGTTACACAAACTGGTAAAACTTCTCAGGTGGTTTTCTTAAGTAGACAACTTCTACTTTTGTTTCTAATCTTGAAATTAAAACACCTCGTTCGCTTGCACCCAAAGCAACCTGTTTTTATGTTCAAAGTGCAGTAAAACGAAAAACGTAGGAGTAGGCAGAGAATTAAGCTAGAATATTTTGCCAGTCATCCCAATTCCATTCAAAGAAGGTATACGAGTACGCAGAGAATTAAGCTAGAATATTTTGCCAGTCGTCCCAATCCCAAATAGGCTCATCTAATAAAATGCCGATATCCCAATTCTCGATGGACTTAGCTTGAGGATTAACGGGTGGACTGTTCCTCTCCATCGTAGGAGGTCATGAGGATGATGAGATGGTGTCGCCTCATCGACATGGTGAGCTTGCTGGACAATTGCCTTGGTCGGCGCAGGAAGAGATGGCCGTCTGTCAAATGCACGAATGCATTTATTTGAACTTTTGTACACTCTACACAAACTAAACTCCTTTCTTAGCTGCAAAAATATACATAACAGATTAATAGCTCAGTCAAAAAATTTTGTAAAGGGGTTAATAAGTAATAACTATTGGTATGAAGAATAAATACTTCTGAATTATTTTTAAGAATTAAATAAATATTATAGTATGCAAAAATCATTGAAAAAGCTAGTAATACTTTTTTTTCCTTTTTTTCACAAATTTTCTCATTAATCATTTTTTAAATCCATTACAGTTTGAATAATAGTTTTAAAACTACATCTTTCTTGACATATGGAAATGAAACTAAGCAATATGGCTCAGTTCCTTCATGCAATTTTTTTTTTTTTACCGTTTAGATTTTATTCATAATAGTTGTATTGGTATTTCCTTTTTTCACTTTTTAAAAATATTAAAATAAAACAGGGATTACGCAGATATCGACGACCTAAATGATCGCAACCTAATTGACAATTAAAATTCAAATTTTACTCACTCAAGCTGGCCTTCTTCATTATTGTTACTTTCTTTTCCTTTTTTATGCAATATACATTATAGATTAAATTTAAAAATGAAAGCAGGAATTGAACACTGAAACAAGTAAGCTTGGGAGAGGAATGCCCCACCAATTTACTTCCATAAATCTTAATATCCATGTGGATGTAGGGTTTTAACTAAATTACAAGACTTCTGATGTAATTTTAGGCCTGCAACCCTAGTTCCCCGTACTGATTTTTATTTCTGTGTTTTTAATTCATGACACTCATGTTACAATAGAATAACCCCAATTGTCTCTCTTGATTAGTAAAATCACATACAACCACCAAGCATACTGATGTAGCTTTGGAACTGCACCCTTTGAAGAAGAAAAATAAAGAAAGAAAAAAGGCTGCATAATCACACAAACCTTTGGAACTGCATCCTTTGACGGGGTGCGTCTCCATCAATGGCCCTGTACTCATTCATCTTCCATTCAGTTTTTCTTCCGGTGGGAAATCTTCCTACGTAGAAAACCATGCTTTTTTTTACGCCGATGGCTCTGTTATCTGAAGAATAAACATAACTAGGAGAACCGGAGGCTTTCCAGTAACCTGAAGTGGTGAGGCGGTTTGGTCTTCCACCCCTGAGTTCTCTCTCTTGCCTTGGAGTAAAGAAAAACCATTGCTCTGGGTCACCACGACACCTTTCTCCAGCAAGCTCTATTGAACAATATTAGCAAGGATTTAACAAAAGATCAAACTGATTTCTGGAAAATTGAAAATTGAACACTAATTTCTAGAAACGAGGTCACAGAAATTGTAAACTTACGGGGGAGATCGGAAGGCTTGAACTCGTAGACGCAAAGGACTGGAATCACCGACTCTAGATCTTGTCTGTTTCCATGTAGCTTGTTGTGGAGGTAGAACAATATTAGCTCTTCCTCTGTTGGATAGAACCGAAAACCTGGCACCTGATTCTCCATCTCTTCTTCTTCTTCTTCTTCTTTGACTCTTGAATATATATAAGAATTCTAACTGGGTTACGTCTGTTTTGGTTCAGTGTAAAAAGAAAGATAACAAAGTTTGATGTACGGGCTAAGAGAGATTTAGAGCCTGTTTGCATGAGCTACTATTTCAAAAGTAGTGCTAAAATAGTATTACTTAAAAAAGTGTTAACAATATAAAAGTTGAAAATATTTGCAAATACTAAATATAACAAAAGTTGATAAATTGATATTTGGTAAGATAGTTATAATAATTGCTTATTATGTTAAAATGATTGTATTATCTTTTTTAAAAAAAGTGATATATATATATATATATATAGCAAAATAGATTATCTTGGGTTGTAAACAAAATTTTAAAGTTATTAAGATAAAAAAATAGATAAATTATTAATAATTTATATAAGTTATTAACAAATTTAACAATTGATATAATTATATTTATATAAATTATTAAAGTTTTAAAATTTAATTCTTGACATTCTCTTTGTCAACATAATTTTGCTTTTAATTAAAATATAATTTTACTTATTCCTAAGTTATTTAATTTTTTAGTAGGAGTTAACTTGACCTATTAGGTTATCAGGCCAAAATAACCAAACTAATAAATCAACAAGTTAAAAACCTATTAAGTTCTGAAACATACCTCAACTTATATAAGCATATAAAATTTATCTTCCATTGAATTTTACAATAAATTATTAAATATAATATATTATATATTATAAATTATATCATACACATGTATAAAATAGATCAACCAATCAGACTAATATTCTAGATTAAGATTTAATAAGTCAGATCTGTTTAATAAATAACTAATTTTTTTAGCATGAATCTAGTTGATTATTTAAACAAATCAGGTTAAATCAGATGTAATCAAAGTAGGCCATAAACGACTTGCGATCAACTTGACTTGTATCATAGAAACTTCAAGGTAGAAACATGGAAGGAAACCTTTGTGCGGTGCATTTCCTTTCGGGACTGATATTATTATTATAAGGGCATGCTATTTTCAACACCTAGGGCCGAGGGAAGAATTCGAGTTGGATCATATTGTTTTTTTATAGGTTTCATCAGAACGTGAGAAAGTTGTCTTTTCTTATTTTCCTTTTCAATATTTTATTTATAGTAAAAAAATATATATCACTATATAACCAGAATTAATCAATTAAATCATTTATTTCTGATCTACTCTGTTTGTGCGTATAGAATTTTTATTTTGAGCATGTATTCGGTTCCATTTAATTCAAAATGTTGAATTTTTAGTATCAAAATAGTTTTAGTCATATTTGATAATAGAAAAAAATATTTCTATCATTCAATAATAATTTAAAATTATTGTTATTCAAAATTTAAATTACTTTTTAGGTTTAATATTTGAATAGATTAAATGTTAAATCATGTTTTTTCCTTGTGTTCTGTGTTCCAAGAAGAGAAGACATTAAGGTTTCTTTTCGGACACAGCCTTTTTCATGATTAGGGTTCAGACATTTTAATTTAAAAATAAAAAAATATTTACATAATTATAAAAAAATGTTTCATATCATTTTCAAATATTTTTAATTGAAATTTTAATTCAATAATATGAATTTTAAAAATATTTATTTGAAAATAAGTAAGAAAGATGAATTTAAATTAATAAATTTTAAAAATTCCTTTTTTCTCTTCTTATCTTTTGTACCAAAAAAAAAAATTAAATGAATTCAAAAGTTGCTGATCCGTTTTAGATGGAATATAACAATCTGTCTGTTGCCATAAACAACAGCAGGAGAGATTCGTGCTTCTTTATGTATCCGGGATAGCGGTATCTCATGTACTGATGCCTCAAATCACCATGACAAATATTGGGTGGGTCCGAATCAGGTCTCCTTCCCATTCTTCACTTATCTTAGATTTCTTTTCCTATTCAACTTGCATGCGCTTGGTTGAATTCAAAATACTCAATTGTACATGGAATTTATTTTGCCCAATCTTTAATCACTCTACATATGTATCATTTAATAAAAAAATATTAAATATAAAAAACAAATAAATGACATATTAAATTTATGTAACTCAGTAAAAATATTTTTATTTTTACATTGACGATAAATTTTTTTACTCAATAAAAAAAAATTGTAATGATGCAAGAATGTTGTGAATGGGTTATATTTTAATCTAAATCTAATATGACTTTGATTTGAACTTTAGGATTCGACTCTGGTTAGATTATTCGATAGATCAGATTAGTTTACAAATATCTATAATTCGAAATAAATGAATCGGATATAAAATTAAACAATCTAATCTATTAAAAATCCGAATTAGAGTTTCAATAATATTTTTTATAATATTAATAATTATATATAAAATATTAATAAATTCAAAAATATAAAGATTAAATTGATAAAATTAATTAAAAATTTAGAGGCCAATATGATTGATGAAATAAAATTAAGAGATTTAAGTACAAAAGAGTATTATTTTATTATCGGACTGAATTTTTCTTTTTGGATTTTGAATTATTCATAGATTTGAATATAATTTAATAAACATAAATACTATAAAAAATCAGATCAGATTCAATTATGAAAATATTAATTAGTTTCACATCCAGATTTACTCTATTTAATTTAAATTTGACCTATTAATTACCCTACCAAGAATTACCGGCTTTAACAATTTGTTGAGTTAACACTATTAACCTAAAATATTTAAATTCAAGTTACTTGATAGCAATTTTTAAAAACTTATATGTAGTATGATTTCACACACAAATTAATATAAGATAAAATATTACAAAATTCATATCATTTAAATTTCTATGCTCAAACCCAAAAAATCCTGTACATACTCTCTCATAACCATAGAGAACTCATTTCTTATAATCTTAAGTTAACATGGTTATATTTCTTTTTTCCCTAACACTTTATCATTATTTATATAAAGTTTTTTTTTTGTTGCCCTTTTAAGAATCTATGATTTCAGGCTTTCTTGGACTATTTACTTTTGAAAATCTTCTACTGGCTTTATAAACTTTTCTGTATCAAGAAACCCAAATAATTTCATTTAAGAAAACAAAAGGCAAACAAAGCCACGGATGTGATGTCGAGTTCTAGTTGGATGTGGTCACTTGCCACCTTTGATCACGCTGTAATCACTTTGTATGTTGTTATTTATTTATTTATCTTTTCCTGTTCCCTGCGTCACTTTCTGAATTCAGGGAGGCTTGAGTCCCCACGAAAGAGGAACTTTAATTTTTATACCTCTTTGACATTTCCCTAGTTTGTTTTCACTACTGATTCTTTTCTTTGTGCTTTAAATGCAGAATTTACCCACATTTAAAACTATTTGCAAGTTAAAGGCCGGATTGGGTGACTAAATCCATCTTAGGAGATGGGTTTATCCAAACTGAGTTTGGGTGACCGATTTCCCCTCAACTTCCTTGCCCCTCCTTCCTCCCTTGCTTCTTCCAAATTTGCTTTTGCTTCTACTTCTGCTTCATCTGGTTTTGGATTTACAAAATCTGCTTGTGTCATCAAAATTAATAGCTAGCAATGGTAATTAAAGAAAAGAAGATGCAAAAGGAGTAGTAGAAGAAGAAGAAAATAGAGGAGGGAATTATGGGACCCAAACAGATGCAGTTTAAGAATGTAATTTGGTGATTCTATTTGTAATCCACTTTTACTTTTTTTATAATAAATAATGGTCAAAATTTTAACAAAATACTTTTTTAGATATGTTTCGCATTCCGCTTTCAATATGTCATCATGACAACTTAACCAATTTAATTACACATTATCAAAAAAAAGTTGAATTAGTGATTGCAAATTAGTGACCCCCTCTTGGAGTCACTAACCAGTGACCGTTTAATTACCCATCAGTGACCGAATAGTCTCATTTTTTTTTAAAAAAAAATGTAGTAACAAAATTTGTGACCTTTTTTGTGACCAATTTTGTGACCCACAGTAATCAGTCACAAATTGGTCAATAATTTAGTGACCGCTGTATATTAGTTACTAATGGGGTCACTAATTATTGACCCCGTTCTTAGATAGTTACAAAATAGGTCACTAAAGGGGTCACAAATTTGGCCATGCTCTCTTATGTTTGGTCACTATTTAGTGACCTCCATGTAAGCGGTCACAATAAGGGTCACTAATTAGTGACCCTATTTTAAGCGTTTACAAAGTGGGTCACTGATTAGTAACCAGAATTTGTAGTGATTCCAAAATGGGTGACTAATTAGTAACTCTAAGTTTTTTTTATCTTCCTAAAATTTTATGTTTTAATTAAATACGGGTAAAAATTATCTAAAAATAATTGAGAGGATTTCAAGTCATAATTGTATTTTTGAAGTGTGTAAATAATTTATGGATTTAAATTCTTGTAATCAAATAATTCATTAATATAAATTGATTTTTTGAATTAATCTAAATCTCTTATAAAAGTGAATTTCTGTTTATATAAATTAGTTATAATAAAATTTCATAAAAAATTAAGATCATTGCATATGCCCCATATATATATATATATAAGTAAACAAATAATCCATAAAATAGTAAATAAAAATGTAAAACAAAAGAAGAGAATTTGTATTATAATGAAGTACTGCTCTCTTAGGGGCAACAATACTTAATTCTTAATGTTTGACAGAATTATTGTAATAACAGTACTATAATAAAGATCACGTATGTTATTTAGTGTATATATCATAGTAAAATATAAGAAATGAGAAATTGCTACTAGAAATACCTAATAGAATATCAAATAAATATAATAGTATCTATGCAATGTTGGATTAAGAATAAAATTAATTAGTATACCCAGTTGGTAATTATTTCGTACGTCTATATATATATATAAATCCTCATTTTTATAATTAAATTGACACAAATTAAAAGTTCATATAATTAAAATTTGAAAATCAAGATCTAATTCGTTATATTTTAAATAATATTATAATTAAATACTAATTTTAAGAATATAAATTTTGTTAAATTATACTATACTCGAATAATTCAAACACTCTATAATGATGTAAAATTATAGGTATCAATGCGTTGAGTTACAAGCATCGTCCTGTTGGGTTACAAGCATTGCTCCGTTCAATTACAAACATAGCTTTATTCAGTTACATGCATATATCTTTACTTATGAACCAAGTCTAAACTTCAGGGTTATAGGCCTTGCCTTGTTCAGTTACAAGCATGACTTTATTTAGTTACAAATAGATCCCTATTTAGTTATAAGTATATATGTCTGTTAAGTGAACTAAGTCCAAGTCAAAGTCTCATAAATATCAATTAGTTCAGTTATAAGTACAATTTCATCCAGTTACAAGCAGAGCTATATTTAGTTATAAGCACATCTCTATTCAGTTACGAGCATATAGTCTAAACCCAAGTCTTACAAACATTAATTGATTTAATTACAAGTACAATTTCGTTCAAATACAAGCAAAGTCTTGTCTAATTACAAACACATTTCTATTCAGTTACAAACATATAGTCTAAGCTCAAGTCTTATAAATATCAATTAGTTTAGTTATAAACACAGTTATATTCAGTTACAAAAAGAGCTTTGTCTAGTTACAAGCATGATCCTATCCAGTTATAAGCACAGCCCTATTTAGTTACAAGCACATTTTCATTTAACTACAATTATATATCTCTGTTTAGCGAACCAAGTCTAAGCCTTAGTATCACAGATATCAATTGGTTCAGTTATAAGTAGAACTATGTCTAGTTACAGTAAAGCCCCGTTTAGTTACAAACATAACTCTATTCAGTTATATGCAAATATCTCCATTTATTGAACCAAGTCTAAGCTTAAGTCTTACAGATATAAATAATTTAGTTGCAAGCATAGTTTTGTCCAGAATAATTAATGAATAATCATAACAAATTATTCGACCTTTACCCAACTTCTTTAGACAATACTACCATTCCTATCACCACTAGTCGCCACTTTGGCCGCTTCCACCAAACAAGATAATTATCCCTCATAAAGTCAAGATACTTTATCCCAAATCCTATCCTATCTTGCTTTATCCTATCCAACATACCGAACGACCCCTATATATGTAGATACACGCGCACACACACACACACACATGTATATAGGTATATGTATCTATATATTTATAAATAATATAAATATATTTACATGTATATATATATTTAAATTTATAAGAATAGATAAAATTTATGTGTGTGTATATATGCATGTATGTAAGCATATATATGTGTGTGTTTATGCATTCATACAAGTCTATATATATATATATATCTAAATATATATTCATATAAATATATGTACATGTGGGTTTGCATATATATTAATATTTTTTATGAGGGAGAAATATTTCAAAATTTTGGTTTTTTATGTAGAATAATCAAACCAAACCATAATTTTGGATTATTTTTTTTAAATTAAACCAAACCAAACCCAACTGAATTTAAAAAAACCAAACCAAATTTTAAAATCTAATTTCATTCTATTTTGTGTAACATTATAATTAAATACTAAATTTATATTTGATTTTAAGTTTCTATATTTTTCTTTAATTTTGTTGGTATTTTAAATTGAAATATATTATAAATTATTTTAAAAAAAATTTTGATAAAAAGCTATCAAAAAGAGAGAATTCTAATCCAAAAAATATAAAAATGTTGGAAGCTAACCTGAACCGTAGAATTTGATATAAAATTAAAACTTGTTTTCCCAAAATTTTCCCTCCACTCTCTCCATTTTTCATTTTATCTCCTCCTCTCTCTTTATTGAAATTGGAACAGCCCCCCAAATTTCATTTCCCTCCTCTTTCTCTCACTTTGTCTTTATTTTTAGTTTTCCCCTCCTCCCGCCCTCTCTCTTCCCAAATTGGGTTGTCTAATCTAGATGTCTTTATTGAATTGGAAGCCCCCCCCCAACAAAATTTTATTTCCCTCCTCTCTCTCTCTCTCTCTCAACACACACACACACACAAAACACACACTCTCTCTCTCTCCCTCTCTCTTTTTGTTTTTAGTTTTTCCCTCCTACTCTCTCTCTTGCCAAAACTGGGTTGTTTAATCCAGATGTCTAGACCCTACGTGTACCACTCCATTCCAAAAATGGGTTTTTATTTTCCCTGGTTTATGATTTTCTCTACAAAAAAAAATATATATATTTAGTGAGAAGCTTAGGTTGAATACAGAGAGATGAGCATAACAAATAGCCCAAGTTTGCTGTAGCTCATAGCTAAGCTATCAAGGGAGAAAATTAGTTTGTTTGGTTACCTCTATGAACTGTTATCTCCCTTATTTTGAAGCTTGAAAGGTAAGTTATTGTCTTTCCTTAAGTCTAGTTACTCTTCTCCCTTGTTTTATGTTTAACCTTTGTAAATAGCCATTGGAAGGCTAGCAAGCAACTTTGTTTTATCCAATATCTCTGTTTTAGCTTTTCCTTCAAATGTATGGGTGAGTGTTCCCAAGTTTTACTGTTTTATAAAATTTTGTTAGAAAAATTGTTTAACAACAAAGATGGAGTGGTGTCCCACGTGGAGATTGTGTCGGTAATTTATTTTTTTGATTTTCTCTGTTATGGGCACTGGATATGTTTTAGAGGGTTGAAACTTATTCATTAATTGAATGGTTTAAAAAATAAATGAGGGAATAAGACAAATTTCTTTACACAAAGTTGAAACCTCTTTATTATTTAAGTTGAATATTATTATTTAATTGGGAGTATGGGAATACGGTGGGGGCCAAGCTGTTGACTTGGACAGTTCACTTTAATAAAAAAAAATTAATTTGCATGAAAGAGGTTTATTGGGTAATATAGTTCTATCTTTATTGACTATGGCTTGGTTATTCTTTTGGACTAAATACAAATGATTCTATCACTTATGTGATTTATTTAATGATTTAGTAATGCCGTGGGTAGCCATACCTTGCCAATACTTTTAAATTATTTCTCTTTGATTAAAAATACTAGTAGAATTCATATAGGGGAGGGTTGACCTTCATAATGTGTGTAGATTAGAAATAATAATAAAGTATAAAAATGGGTTGGCGATGATTACTAATACAAAATTAATGTAATTAGTGTAACATAAAAAATTAGTTTTTTGTAAATTTAGTATTGGAGTTTTAAATAATAATAATTTGTAATATGTTGTTGATGGATTTCCAATTATGGGAGAACTGTTGAATCCAAACAATTGTGAACTTTTGCAAAAAAAAAAAATAAATAAATAAAATTCTACTACTACCCTTATGTTTACTTATCTGGTAAGAGTTTAACTAATTTCTTTTTTTAAATTAGGGAAGCAAGTCTTGTTAAAAATTTTATCTTCTTCCTTTCCTTCTCATTTCATTTCATATTTGAAATTTTTTCTACTAGTAGTTAACTTATTTTCTTGTCTTATTTTTGCAAGAAAAATCACATTAGATCATTGATGGAAAAATAGACTAGAAGGAGAACCCAACTAAGAAGAAAATGTATGGAAGAAAGCTTATTGGGTTGCTCTCTATGTAATTACCAAGAGCACATTTTTTTAATATTAAGAATGTGTTTGTATTATTTAACAATTTGATATATAAAATTATATGTATTATGATTTTTAATTATTTTTTATGTTTGTTTGTGGTGATTGAGGATTGAAATGATGAATGTATATTATAGAAATTATATTCTTTTATGGTGAATGAGTAATTTATGAATTATAAAAATTGTAATTAGTGACCTTACAAAAATTATGAAATTAATAATTTTTATGGCCCATACATAAACAATAATAACTAATTTAATGTAATTATTAATTAATGACAGCATAGGAGTCGCTAATGCATATTCATTTTTTTATAAAAAAAATATAAATTGCCACAAATTAGTGACCCCAAAAAAGGATCAAAAATTGTAACCCTAGAAAGGGGTCACTAATTGGTAACCCTTAAACTGCGGTCACTGATTTGGTCACTATCAGTGACCGCAAGAATTAGTGACGAGTCTTTTTCGGTCGTGGGGTCAGAAATTAGTAACCCCAAGACTTCGGTCACAAATTAGTGACAACAATTAGCAGTTATTGATTCGGTTACTAATCAGTGGCCGCAAGAATTAGTGACAAGCCTTTTTCTGACTAATTTTATCGATCACAAATACAGCCACTGATTTATTTAGTGACTGATTTCCTTTGTATTTAGCAACCGTTGTTGCAGTCACTAAAACGCATTGTTCTGGTAGTGACAAAACATTTTCTCTCTCTTTATGAAAAAATTTAAAAAATGACCCATAAAAAATTTAAATAAATTCAAATGAGTTAATAAAAGTAATTATAAAATATGACCAACTATTAAATTTTATATGCAAAATGCTCAAGTAATTCAGCAATTATTAATTGGTTTATTTTTTGTAATGAAATTCATAGTTGTTTCTGATCACTTTTTATTAATATTTGATCATCTTTTGTAATGAAAATTGTTATTGCCCCTATGAATTAATTTTTAATTGACATTATAATCAATAATTTTTCCAAAGTGTAACAATGGTTAAATAGAGCTACAAGAATAGGAATGATCCAAATTCAACCGAAAGATATAGGGAAACTAAATTATATAAAATTTAATACAAAAGTCAAAAGTGCTTTACAAGAGAATAAGAATTGTAAAAAATTTTGGATATCTTGACAATCACATGAATAGTATGTTTTGAAATGTTATAATTTAATTTTTTTAAATAAACTTTATTTTTTAATTTTTAAATTTAAGATTTGAATTTTTTTAACAAAAAATTCAAACTTTACAATTTTTCAAAATCTAAAATCTCTCATTTAAACATAACAAAATAAAGTAGGAGTGATTGGATCATCCATTGAAAAGGACGGTATTGATTTTAATATTTAAAAATTAAAAAATAATAGATATAAATTAACTGAACCGAGTTTACCCCTAATTGGACGCCTGCATAAAGCTGGCGTTTGACAACGAACAATTGGTAAATGGTAATCAAGCAGAATCAATCAAAATTGTATTATCCTTAATTACGCGCACATAATCATGCATAGCTGAAAGAGTAAGCCGACATAATTAGTACCAATGCGCCGAGCAAGACTTGAACTGATAAAATCAAATCAAATGATTTGATAGAATTGGTAATTCAACCCGCAATTAGAGCGCCCACTATGAAATTCATCAAAAATTATTTGTACCAAAACTTAAATAAAGAGACTTCCGGGGCAGGAAAAAAAACGCTTTAATCACTTCAGAAAGACTAAAATTGTTCACAAAGTTAATGTGATACCCCAAATTTTTGGGATTAATTAAACTATTTAAAAGATTGAGAATTTAATTAAAAGAAACAAAAATTAAGGGATCTAATTAGAAATTAGAGGGCTCAATTAAACAAATTTAAACTTTCTAGGGCCAAACAGAAATAGTTTGAGTTGTTAAGGACTAGACTGCACTAAACCAAGAATTTGGGGATCAAATTGAAAGAATTAGAAAATTTTAGATTTAAATTTTTCTTTAACTTTCGAATCCCAGGACTATGCCTATCAAATTTGATGATAAATGGTGCAGGTGAAAAGTCTTTAATCAATTTCTGTAAATTTGTCCTCTAACCTTGTCAATTTTGCTGTTATTGGTATGCCTCTCATCTGCCATTGCCAAAGTTTTTCAAGCTTAATTTCTACAAATTAAGCCTCTTAAAAGCTGATTTCTAGAAGCCCTCTAGGTCGCCTGTTCATTCCAAGCATTAATCTATAAGAATTTTAAGGAAATTCAAGGTAAATTTCTTGATTTTTAACTTAAAGGGATTCTGAGATTGGGTTGCAAAAATTGGGTTTGGAAAACAAATCTAATTGAGGTTCAGGTCTACTAATAACCTGATTTTCCGGACAGGGCTTTGGTTTGGGTTGGGCCATGAGCCATTGGGCTGAGCCCTTAATAGACTGGACTAAGGGCCTTGGGCTTTTGTTTTGGGCCAAACCAAGAGCTAGGTTGGACTAGGTTGGGTTATTGGGTCTTGGGTTGTAACAAGATCTAGATTTAATAAACCACCATATTAGGGTTTAATACTAGTCAAGAGACTAAATGGGACAATTTAGGGTTTTAACCACTTGTTCAGTGTAGTATTTGACCAGTTCACGCCTTGTTATATAATGACTCAGTATCTAATCAACTGGTCCAATGCTTTTAAGGACCGATTTAATGTTTAAAAGGCTGATTTTGTCCTTAAAGTGACCGGTTCAATGATTCTTTGTCCTATTCAATGTTTTATATGCCCGGTTCACTGTATTAGAGGTCGATTCAAAACTGGTTCACTGCATTGGAAGCTGGTTCAAGGTGGATTCAATGTATTAGAAGTTAGTTTAGGTTGATTCACTACATTAGAGGCCAATTCATGGCCAGTTTAGTGTATAAAAGGCCGGTTTATGGCCAGTTCAGCACTTTAATTGATAGTTCAAGGTTAAATAAACTAGTTTTATATTTTATGAGACTAGTTCAAGACGTTAGTACTTAGTTCATAACTTATTTAATCGGTTTGAGACTTTAGTAGCTCAAAATAGGTTCAGGCATGAAAATCTAGAATTCTACTGAGATTTAAATTGGGAAATTATTTTAATTCGATTTTTAGATGCATTAGAAATCTAAAATAAAATATTTATTATTTTATAATTTTAGATTCTTTGTACGGATCATGTGGAGCCCGTATGTCACCGGAGATCGGATTGCTTGATACCTATTAGTTCTAAGTAATAACATGCATTTATGAGTATTACTATTTATCATATATGTTAAAATTTAGATTTTTATATGATTTATATTTTTGATGCACTTGCTTTGAAAACTAAATTAAATTTGTTATAAATGTTTTAATAAGGGTCATGTATATCATTTTTGGAATTGTTTTGAAAAAATTATCTGTCATTGATTTTTGATTTTGTTTATGTCTGTAAATGGAAAATTTTGTTAAATTACTAATGTTTATTTCTAGAAAACTATTTTAAAAGAGTTTTAGATCTTTAGAATATTGTAGTTAACGAAGTAGATGTTAGACTGAGTGTACTCTAGGTTCTATCCCTAATTAGCAGGAGTGGTGTTAGACTACGATGTTGGATTGACATGGGAGACTTGTATATTTGTATACTGGTAAACTAAGTGGTCGCCGTCTTGATTTCTAATTTCTATTACCTTTTAGATCACGAATTCCTTAAATTCTGAATAACTATTAAATTTTATTTTCCATAAATTATCTGTTTTATATATTATACTTGTCCCTTATTCTCATTTATGCAAATTATTATCCATTGGGTTTGTCAACTCACTCTTTATTATTTTTTAGATTTAAAACTTGATATTCCATTGAATTTTGTTGCTTGAGAGGAGTCAGTGGTTCTTGCTAGTTTTCTTTCCTAATTGTAGAAATTAGTTATTTTAATTTTCTATTAGAATTTGTATTCCTAAGTTCTTAGTTAACTTCATTTGACTACAAACAGATTTTTTGTTGATATACTGATAGCTTAGTTAAGATTTGAATTTAATTTTGTTCTCTAATTCCATTTATATGAAGTTTTGGTTTAGTTATATTCTGAGTTTTTTGTTAGGCTTGTAAAGTTGGAATTTATTCTAACCTCAACACCAATTGTGGATCCGATTCCCAAGTCATGACAAAGTTGGTATTAGAGTTTTAGGTTATCTATGATCGATGAAGCAGCCGTTCATCTATAAGGTCCCGATTATGATTATGAACTAGCCATTTTTCATAATCGAGATGCTATAGGAGAGCGGTTAGGAGTCTTTTCAATTTGGATTGTAAATCTAATCTTGCATTTATTCTTACTCATATCATTTCATGTTCTGGTTGAATTCTCTTAATAGATGGATCCTCCATACAAGAACCCTATTCATGATTCCGTGAGCAAAGGATCAATGATTCTAGAGACACCACTGGACAAACCACATTCCCCTTAGATTTTGTGTGAGATACCACAATCCGCACTAGCATGGGGAAAGGGCCAATTTGGAACTAGAAGTAGAGAAAGAGGTCGTGGGAGGATGACCAGCCAAGTCAGGCCGACAAAACTAGAGGAGGTTACATGACTTTTTCATGTTTCTGACAAAGTAGTTGAAGTCATGCAATGGATTCAGGGTATACAATAGACTATGATGGCGAGCATGATTGATTTGTAATAGATGATGTAGCTCTAATGGACTTAAATAAACACTAGCACTGAGAGATAAGAGGTTCAATAGAATGGATAGCAAAACCTTACCCAAGAGTTCAAGAGATCTCATAGGTATGGGATAGGGAGTTAAAACAAGTATGGGACAGGGATCTCATAGGGCTTAGTCAATCGTAGCACAAGGTAGGCCAGAGGTTGAAACAAGTATCAGGGTTGTGCCAGTGGCTTCATGCAACATCAGCATGAGGCTAGTCTTGAGACCTAGGTGCAGAATTTTCTCACATTCAAGCCACCTACTTTTTCTACATGGGATGCCACCGAGGACTTACAATAGTTTATTGATTAGATAGAGATTATATTTGATGTGATAAAGTGTTCCAGCCCTAGATGCGTGGAATTAGCTACTTGCAAATTGCACAATCTAGCTCAATCATGGTATATGACCACTTTATCTGACAAATCTAGAGATGCAGCACTAATGATTTGGGAATAATTTATTACTACTTCATTCATGAACAGGTTCCTAACTAGAAAATAAAAGAGATAAGCTAGTGGTAGAATTTGAATGCCTCGGGCAAACATCCAGCATGACTAATCCTAATTACGATGTGAGGTTTAACCACTTTTCCCATTATGCCCCACAATTAGTGACTTATGAGAGGGCAAAAGCCAAGAGATTTATCCAAGGTCTAGTTGAACCTTTATTTCAAGTTTTAACATCTCATATAGGGAGATATACATATGCCGAGGCTGTAAATGCTACACAACCTATTGAAGAAAGAGGAATTGAATAGAGGGCAGTTAGGGAGACAAGGAAGAAAGTTAGGACTTTAGGATCCTTTAGTGGTAGTGAGAGTCAAGGTTCAAGGTTTCAGAGTCATCAACGTACTACATAGACTGTTGCAATTATCTCTACACCAATTATAGAGAGTAAGAGTGTGGTGCAGTTCGAACATTATAGTTTTGTGCCATGTAATCATGATGCTCTAGTTTGTCATACTTGCAAGAGTAAACATCGAGAACAGTGTCAAAAGGAGAGCAATGCTTATTATCGATGTGGTGATCTTGGGCATAAGATGACAGTCAAATGGTGAAACAGTTCAACAGAACCACTTCGCTGATTCCTAACCAGCCAGTTCAAGCACAAGGACGAGGCTCTAGTGGTAGAGAATGCGGCCAATCCAAGAGAGGCCAAGCACACGTATTTGCTTTGACTAGGCAGGACACCCAGGCGTCTAACGCAATGGTGACAAGTATGAGCACATTATGTTCTTTCGATGCATGTGCACTATATGATCTTGATTCCACTCATTCCTATGTATCCCCACATTTTGTTGCACCATTCAGCTTCTCATCTGTCACTTTGAAGCAGCCTTTCCTTGTGACTTCCCCTATAGAGGAGCCTGTTCTGGTTATGTAGGTGTATAAATCCTATTTAGTTCGGGTGATTGACAGGGAGTTCACGGCTAATCTGATTATTCTAGAATTTACTGACTTCGATGTGATCTTGTGCATGGATTGCTTGTCCTCTTGTTATGTCACCTTGGATTGCCATACCAAGACAATGAGATTCGAAACACCCGATAAGCCACCACTTATCTTCTAGGGTAATTATAGCTTAGCCCCTATTTGAGTGACATGTTATATAAGGGCTAGATGTTTGTTATCTAGAGGGTATCAGGGAATCTTAGCTTTGATTAGAGACATTCGAGTTATAAAGCCCAACATAGAGTTTGTTAACGTGTTTTTAGTTGACTTGCTCGGTGTTCCTTCTGAGTGACAATTGAATTTTGCATTGACTTAGTTTTTGGTAAAGTCAATTTTTATACCTCTTTACCTTATGGCACCAATAGAGCTCAAAGAGTTGAAGGAACAACTATAAGATTTTCTGAGTAAAGATTTTATTTGGCTGAGCACGTCTCATTAGGGTGCTCTGGTCTTGTTTGTAAAGAAGGATGGAAGTATGCAGCTGTGTATCGATTATTGGCAACTCAACAAGGTGACTATGTGCAATATATATTTGTTGCCCCAAATAGACAATTTATTTGATCAACTACAAAGGGCAATGTGTTTCTCTAAGAGTGACTTGCAACGAGGGTATCACTAGTTCAGAATCAAACATGAGTATATACCAAAGATTGCTTTCAGACGCAGTACGACCACTATGAATTTTTGGTGATGTCTTTTGGCCTAGCCAATGCTCTAACTGCTTTCATGGATATGATGAATCAGGTGTTTAGATAGTTCCTAAATCGATTTGTAATTATTTTTATTGATGACATCTTAGTGTACTCCAAGAGTAAAATGGAGCATGAGTCACACTTATGAGAGGTTTTGCAAACCTTGAAAGAGCAACACTTATACACAAAATTTTTTAAGTGTGAGTTCTAGCTAGATAGAGTGGCTTTCCTTAGACAAATGGTTTCCAAGGAAGAGATCATAACTGATGAAAGCAAGATTCAAGTAATGCAACAATGGCTTAGACCTAAATCCATTATTAAGATCCATAGCTTTCTTGGCTTACCTGAATATTATCACCAATTTTTGAAAGACTTCTCTAAGATTGCTATACCTTTGACCAGATTAACACAAAAGAAAGTAGAGTTCTAGTGGTTTGATGCTTGTGAAAAGAGTTTTTAAAGACTTAAAGACCATTTAACCTCTGCACCAGTTTTGGCATTACCTTCAGGATCGAGAGGATTCTCAGTATACTGTGATGCTTCTCAGTATAGAATGTGTATTGATGTAGAATAATTGTGTTATAACTTAAGCACCCAAGCAGCTTAAGAAGTATAAGCAAAATTACTCCACTCATGACTTGGAGATGGCTGCGGTTGTATTGGCATTGAAGATCTGGAAGCACTATCTATATGGAGAGCCTTGCAAGATCTACATTGACTACAAGAGCTTGAAATATATTTTTTAGTAGAAAGATCTAAATCTCCAGCGAAGAAGGGGCATGGATGGAATAAGAATTTTTAAGTAAGGGTATTTTGGACATTTCACAAGGGGAGGGTTTTGGCCGCCTCATTTGGCAGACCCAGAGGGCTTTGTAAGTTCATGAGTTTATGAGAGGGATTAGCCTTAGATTAGTGGTTAAAAACAGAGGAGCCCAAACCTAAAATTTAAAAGGGGAGTACAAGAAGGAAAAGAAGGTTAAGAGGTCTTAAAACATGAATTAAGCAGAAGAAAAAACATTTAAACACATAAATTTCAGCAAACTTGAGAAATGAAGAGAACCCTTGGCCGAACCTAGAAAGGGATTAATATCTACTTAAATCATGTCTATATTAATGCTTAAAGGGTGACTAAATTAATCTAAGGGGATCAAGGCCAAATTAACATAGGAAATCCTAAATTCTAACCAATTTAATAATAGATTTGCAAATTAACATATATTATTCATCTAACCATGTATTCTAAACTTTCCAATAATGGAATTCACCTAATCTATATCCTATAATGTGTTAAACTCAGAGGAGGAAGTGCCTAGATGCTAAAAGGAAGAAAGGAAAGTCTTTAATAGAAAAGAAAAGGGGAAACAAGAGGATCTAATCATGAATTATCTAGCACATGTATTCATTTGATTATGCATTTATGTTTAAGGCACATCATTAATCATGCATAATACTTTCTAATAAAAGAGCTTACAACCAAGCAGTGATGCTGACAAGATCAACCTTGATAAGACAAAATATCAATCAAGGTGAGTGGTTTTTATCTTAAACTCAAAATTTTTCAAAACTATAAAAACAAGGATTTTCTTTCAAAATAGTGTTTTATTTCAAAACCACAGATTCTATCCTTCAAGAAATGATTTTATTATATATATATTATTGTTACATTTTTCTATAAAAATGAAAACAAGTATCACATTTCTACACTGTATGTTTGATTTATGAAAATGTATGCTATTCATCTGGATAATCCGCTAGTTAGTCATGTTCACATGGCTGTAGTATATGACATTTACCCAATGGAGCCATATGACACCAACAAAGGGAGTGGACTTCATAACCAATAGCACTAATTAGATTCTTCCTATGTTGTATTATGTTTATGTTATGTTCTATCTACGTGCATGTTAGACCATACGTTTATGTATGGAGCCACCACATTTTTGCTTCCATCCTTGGCCGTTTTACGATTTTTTTGACTATGGTTGAATCTGTAGGCTTAACGGATGAATTAGTTATGATTTTCAAATTACGAATAGTTGATTTTATTTCGTGACATGACATGTTACAATGAATTTTGAAATGCTTTTAGGAAAAGAGTTTTCTAAACTTTACATTTATTTATATGAATTTTATAAAAGTTTTTCTACTTATATTATTATATGAAAATGTCCCTGTTTCCCTGATTTTAGTTAGAGAATCATTTATTAGGACATAATTCTCACCACTCCTTTATTTTTTCAAGTCTCACCAATAGTGACCAGTAGCTATATCATGTGTATCCATTGCATCAGCATCCAATCTAGAGTGGTTGAATTGAGTTACATTATTTTGTAGACAATTAGGTTGTGATGTTAGGGAGGGGAAATCAGACAATGTTATATATTTATGTTTATGTTTATGTTATTTGAAAAGAGAAGTTATGTGAATTTAAAAGAGTATATTTCACAGTTATGATAAATGTCTTAGTTTAGTACATGTGATATTATATTAACCAGTTTTAATGAACGTGAGGTAGTTAGTTGACTTTGCAGGTAAGGTAGAGAAGTGGGGTTTGGCCTTCTTCTGTGACTTCTAGGCACAGGAAATTGTTAAACCCTATTCCATTGTTGCAACTTGCTCGAGTGGAGTAGCGTGCGACAATCTTGTCAATAAATTGCTTGGTAATAGCAAAGCAGATCTTGCACTGCCGTTCAACTTTCTTGTTCACGTCATCATGTATTCATCTAAGGTATAAGGATAAGCATGAGACGACATCTCTAAACCTAACCTTTACATGAAACTTTTAGAGATTGATTTTTCTCACATCCCGTGTTGAAGATGGTGTTGACAACCTCATTCTTTTCCTGCACTTGTACAATGAACAATTCCTCCTTAACCTTAGGCGGTGGTGATGATTTCAAGTTTGTCCCCTTTGGCTAGACTATCAAGGACAAATTTGAGTCCATGTCAGCCATATGGCCTACCTCCATGGTATCTTCAGCTATAATAGTGGCAGTGTTCTACTTTTCACGATCATTCCTCTTCGATGCCAACAA
Source organism: Thlaspi arvense (assembly GCA_911865555.2). Taxonomy (NCBI): domain Eukaryota; kingdom Viridiplantae; phylum Streptophyta; class Magnoliopsida; order Brassicales; family Brassicaceae; genus Thlaspi; species Thlaspi arvense. The sequence continues at coordinate 36,363 of CAJVSB020000202.1, forward strand.
CCCTGCTAGCAATGACCATAGTATTTATTGGATTTAGAAAGGTTAGAAACGGAGTTGCCCTTCTTATTTTTGAATTCCGATTTCTTCTTATTGTGAACCTGATTCTTTTATTCAATAGCCATGGTGATTGTGTTGACTCCAGATTGATCATGGACTGGGAATAGACCGAGTTCTGCCCATATCCTCTCTTGAAGTCCAAAAATGTATTTTGTACAAGTGGTTGGATTTGCCAATGATACCCCAAGTATCACCATTTGCTTTCAAAACTCAATGGTATACTCCTATGCTGTTTAATCCTTTTTTTTTGATGGAATCTGTGCCATCAATTCCAAAGCTCTTCTAAGTAGCCCATTAGATAGAATTCCCAGTGGATGAGCCGCTTGAACTACTTCCAAATAATATCCTCGATCTCCCTATTTAGCAATAGCCTTCCAACAAGCTTTGGCTTGCCTGGTCATCTTAAAAGGCATGTAAGCTATTTTCTAAGTGTTGAAAATTTCTATAGCGTAAAATATGTTTCCAATTGATCAAGCTAAGAATCTAACCTCTTTGGATCTATTGAACCATCATACACCGATATCTCCACCTTGGCCTCAACTCCTTGTCTAGATTGATGGTCTCTATATTATCGCTACCCTCCTCATCACTATCATATTTAGTAACGTCGGGCTAAACCAATGTGTGAGACACTTTCTCCCTTTGGTAGTTGAAGTGTTAGTAGTCTCCCCTTATCTCTAGGACATGTTCATCCAACTTTATATCCATGACATAATGAGAGCTATATTGTTGGAAAGTTTTTTGACCTCTGTGAGACTAGCGTTTACTGGGGATGAATCCTCGTTATTGTCATTATTGTTGGCCAAAAGATCAGCAGATTTTTTGACTAGTCGGTAATGAGATTGTAATACTAGTAGAGATTTTCTGGTAGCTTTTTAACTAAATTATTTGTGCACCTTCCACAGGCAAGGACCGATCTCTGATACCAAATATATGATCTATAATTTCTGAAATGCTAAACAATGTCCAAAGATGGATCAATAATATCAACAATGAAAATCTAAATCTAATCAACAATGAGTAGTAAGGAAAAACTGATTTACAAGCCAATATGAAAGCTAAAAGTACTTTACAACTTTGAATCAGAAAAACTTATTTAAACCATAACAAGTAATCAAGAGCAACCTGACTTCCCTTGCACAATTTATCCCAGACCGTTGGAATGTCTCCAACTTTTCACCCTAAAATAGTTGGAATTGGTTATTGATGTTGTTCCAAAAAGGCAACCCAAGAAGGTGAACTGGGCATTTTTTGCAAAAGCTAAGTACGTAAAGAAAATATAATAACAAAAATTAAATCAATTAAATTTATGCAATTCAACCAAAGAAAATGTACAATAAATTTAAGTAAAATAAAGAGAGTAAGGATAAGAAGTGCAAACTCTTTTATAATGGTTCGACTTTATATCCAAGTCTGCGTCCACTCTCTCGAACTCCAATCAGTCGAGATTTAACTATATCTCTTGCACTTGATGGAGGCAAGAAATCTCAATTACAAACAAAGCTTTTAATTTGGTGAGCTTTAAACACCAATACAAATTGTAGTAGAGATGGAATAAAAATGTAGCACTTCCTCTTAAATAAGATTAACTACCACTCATATACAAAATAATCTCACTTAAAAGAGGCACTTTCAAGAATAAACAATTGGTTCTAAGCACTTTTTGTTCAACTAGTAGAGAATGCAACAAAGAATAATAGAGAGAGATTAAGGAGACTTTGAGAGCTTGATCTTGGATACATCTCTTTTCAATCTATGCTTCTTTTATAGACAAAATTATCAAAGAGAAGTTGAAGAACACTCGGCCTTTTATGAGGACAAATTTTAGCCTGTTGTCAGTAGCAATAGCTCATAAGCATGGTTCAAAAATGCACAAAAATAACTTTCAATGTTCAAAAAATCTCAGAAAAATTTTTGAATACTCTAAAATGAGTCTAATTTTAAACACAAAAGGAACCGTTGGATAATAATTAGTTGTTCGAGAGAAATTGTCTATTTTCTAAGTACATGTCAGACTAAAAAACTGCTTTTATCAAAATCTGTTAGTCAATTTCAAAAATGTCTACAGACTAGAATTCTCAACCAACAATTATAAATTATATATTTTGAAAAGCTCATAATGTCTAATTTCATTTAAAATTGGAAGTTTATAAATTGAAGTTTTATATTTTATGTTATGACAAAAATACTATAATGTACTCATTCTATCTACTAGCAGTATGACATAGTAGAATGACTAAGTTAGAAAATTTGTAGATTCTCAACTATAAGTGCAAAATGTGCATGTAATATACTCATTTAAAGCTTAGCACGACTATTTTACATATAAAATAAAATTAAAATTTTAGTAGTACCATGAAATATATTTTACTATTTAAAGATCATATGGTGAAGATTTCAGTATTGACATTTTTAGAAGATAATATATAAAATTGATATAAAAAACTGTTTTAATATATAAGAGTATATAAGATAAATTATACATTAAAATAAAGGTATTTAAGTATAGTTTTATATAAAATTAACCTTTCTATTTTTGAAATTTTATATAATAAGATATGATCAATTTATTACATGTATGTCTAATTTGACAATCCGACTTTGTAACACTACATGTAGTATCTGAATCTTCAAAAAATAAACTCAACCAATATAATTTGTCCATATTATCTATTATAATTATATGCAAATAACAATTTTAATTTGTTTTGTCATTATCAAAATAAATATGAAACTTTGAAGCTAACAGTTGAATGGTTGATTCTTGTTAGAAGTGGAAATCTCCAATTTTAAGATGATTGCCAAGTAATTTCAAGAAGTTTTTGATTAGTCTTCAATAAGACTTTTCTAAATCTAGATGATTTGGAGGAGACCCCATGGCTCATTTTTATAACTCAAGGAGTCCTATGTTGTGTAAGAATCCTTGGAGGGTTTGAAAATCCTAAAAGTCCTAAAAAAAAAGCAGAAAATCTTACTGTATCGTGCCATACTGGGTTATAGCGCACTGTAGTGCACTAATTCCAGTGAGTAGCTATAATAGCCCTATTTCTTTCCTAGTTTGATTGAGAAATTAATTTGAATATTATGTTAGAGGACTTGATTAAGTGAATTGAATTGATTAGGGGCTAATTAAAAGGTTTAAGGAACTTAATTGAATAAAATAGAAGAATCTAGGACTCAATTAAAAATTTTGAAGGGTGTAGGTGAAGGAATCAAAAGAATCAAGATCAATTGGAGACTAGGAAGGACTAAATTGAACAAAACTAAAGAGGTAGGATTAGAATGAAGGCGCAAGAACTTGTGGACTAAAATAGATATAGGTGGGGGCTTAATCAAAAGAAATAGAAATTGGAGGACCAAATTGAGAAGAAAGGAAAAGTTCCAATAGGCAACCAACTAAAAACTTTGGAAGCCAATGGGATGCAAGTTGTTGCAAATTCACCAACTTGAATTGGCTATAAATACATGTAATTATGTGTAGAAGGAAAGCCATTGAATAATTTGGCATTTTACCCATCCTTATTTCGGTTTTACTAGAAAAAGCTTCAATTTTAGCAAGTTTTTACTTTGATTGGACGTCAAAAAGTGATTGTCAGCCGTTGCCTTCCATTTTCTAGCCATTGGCAATCGTCAAAAAACAAGGTAAATGGCTTAATTTTAAGTTTGGTGTAATTGGGTTGGACGAGATTTGGATTTGAGCCAACCCAGCCAAATTGGCCTAGCTCAATTAAACTGGGTTCGGCTGGTTCAATGAACTAGTTCAATTTAATTAAGTTGAGTTAGGCTGGTTTAGACTAGTCCAAAGGTTTGATAGGCTAGTTTAATCCGATTCTAAACATTTTTGGTCCAATTCAATGTAGGTCCTAGGGTTATTTGGTTGGTTCAGTCTGGTTATGTGATTTAATTGATTATACTAGTTTGGTTTTAGGGTTTTAAGATCGGTTCAAAGGCATTTATAGCCTATTTAGGCTAGTTTAGTGGTGTTTGAGATAGATTCAGGCCAGTTTGAGGGTATTTAAGACTAGTTTAGTTTGGTTTAAGGGTTTTTACTTAAAATTAGTTTGTACTTCTATTCGTTTTGGTTTTAGATGTCAGAGAATAAATCTCAGGATGCATGCTAAGGTTCTGAAATGGGATTAGAGACTATTTTAAGCAATCAAGCCCTTAATTGATTTAAGTTTTGATTTTGAGATTAATATTATATTCTTGTGATTGTAGATACACCTGAGGATATGCACTTCAATCATTGAATTTTTCGTTATAGAGATTCGAACTTTTCAGTGCCTACTTGTATTAAGAATGATAATACTTAGTCTATGCATGTATTTTTAACTCTAGTCATGTATTTACTGTAAAATGAGTTTTCATCGTAAATATAAATTGTTTTGAGATGATTTATCAATTTTGACATTGAAATTTGGGACAGGTATTATGAAATTGATTTTTGAAATTACAATGAATTAGTTTGAGGTATTATACACATCTAACTATGATTTGAGCATATGCCTCTATTATAAATTATGTTTTGAAAGAAATCATTTGATAGGAGTTGTACTAAGATTTGTTGTGACACAAGATATTCCAACTCGATACGTTCAGTTGGTCATATGTGAGCTATAAGATGATATACCCTTGGTGGGTTTGACAAGTGATATGCACCCTTGGCAGGTTATAATATGTGATATGAGGTGCCTCCGATACGATATATTATGTCGTGAGATGAGATTTCTAATATAATATGAGATTTGCGATTCCTCTAACATGATACACTCAGGCAGTGAGATGAGATATGATATGATTTGGTGCTTTCACATGTTTTATATTTCTAAAATTTAGTTATTTTTGAAGAATTGTGTTGTCGAATATATAAGGTATATATTATGATTTTGGTGGTACACATACTTTGCTCACTGTTTTGATTATGCATACATATTTGCATGATTTATGATGCATGTCCTAGCATGACAAGAGTTTATATTATCATTTATTGAGTTTTATACTCACCATTTCCTAACTACTTTTAGATTGCAGTGTTGGTTCATCTTCCCGTTCGTACCACTAATCAAGTACGTAGTTCTTGATGAGTTTGATCCTATGTAAGGGCAATATTGTATATATATGTTTGTACTTTTAAAGTTGCTCTGTTTATTTTTCAAACAAGATCCTTCTATATGTATATGGTTTGATTGTGTGTAATAGAATGACTTGAAATTATTAGAAATGTTGTGCATTTTGCTTGATACTTATTAGGATTGGTGATCCAATCTTAGTGTCGGTCACGAGCTTGAATTTGGGTCGTGATAGCAGAGCGCTACAGTAAACTCTAGTGCGCTTCGGCAAGCTCCAATGAACCACGACTCTAGCTATGGTAACTACTATAGTAATTGTGTTTTAAAAAATCTCACACCTAAACTTCCAAATGGGTCTTTTCCAACTCTAAATTTTTCAAAGATCCTCCTAGATCTGATTGAAATTGCAGATTAAAAGGGCTGGAATCACTGAATCAATGTCTTATCTATTTCCATGTAGCCACTTGTGGAGGTAGAACAATATTAGCTCTTTTTCTATTGGGTTGAACTGAAAAATGTGATGCTAGATTCTCCATTTTCTTCTTGTCTTTCTCCTCCTCCCTTAGAAAATAGTTATTATATTTCTTCACCACTTCAATATAAATAAGTATTCTAACTAGGCAAGGTACCTTAGGGTTGTAAAGGGATTGTATTTGAATCAAATCAAGCATATTCAAATATGAACTCGAATCGATTAACAATTATCATATCCAAATCTGATCTGAAATCATATATGATTTATGTTTTTTAACCATATCCGAATTCGATGGATAAACCGAAATCCGATAAGAAAATAATCCTCTTTTATATTTAAATCACTCAATTCTATTTTATCAATCATATTAGTCCTTAAATTTTTTGATTTCTTAATTTAGTCCTTATAACTTTGAATTTATTAATATCATACATATAAGTTATTAATTTAATTAAAAAATATTATTGGAATTCAGATTCAGATTTGGATCTTTAATAGATTGTATTACTTAATTTCATATTTGATCCACTTATTTCGAATTACAAATATTTATAATTGGGTCTGATCCATCGATTATTTTAATCAGATTTGAATTCTAAATCTCAAATCAAATTTAGATTAAAATTTAACTCATTGACAGTCTTACGCTATCTCTTTAGTATATTTATAAGTATCCCAACCAGCCAGGCTGGTGGATATTTTCATCTAACTACATGTTTTTTGTTAGGTGTACAAGGAAAGATAACAAAGTCCGTCATAGGCAGTTAGAATATTAAATAATCAGCTCAATTTATTATTATCTTTTTTTACCAAACGTATAAATAATTACTTAGAATATTAAATAATCAGCTCAATTAAGATGTACCTTTTGCATATTCCTCTTTTTTTTTAAATATTGGAGGACTAAATTAATCAAATATCTAAATTATAAGAGGAGGGAGAAAATCAAAAGTCAAATTCATGACCTCTAAGTGAGCCCCACATAAGACTGTTGTATCCACTAAAATTTAAGAAGATTTAATAAATTAATTAGTTTTTAATTTAAAATTTAGTTTAATTAGTTAATCGAATCAGCTCCAATCACGTCAAACCGCCCTAGGTGACTTTCGAGTAGCTTGAATTGTTTCCACACCTAATCACATAGAAACTTTTACGTAGAAACATGGAAAGAAACCTTAGTGGCTTGCATTCCTTTATGGGAAATATATTATTATTGTGATGTTGATGGTCCCATGTGCATGTTATTTTCCACGCCAAGGAAAGAATGAGACTTGGATCTTTTTGCTATTTTATAGATTTTATCAAATTGTAAAAATTTACTAATTTTTTTGGTAAAAAATATACTAAATTTTATTAACGTTGTTGGACTTCTTTTGCTGGTTCTCATTTATCTTCATTCTTGGTCTGACTTTTTCATTCAACAATTGACGTCAACTGAATAAACATAGGAAAGTTGTCCTCGCAAGAAAAACACGCACTATAAGAAAATCTGAAATTTTCAGCAGAAATTTTTTGATGAACAGTATTTGTTCATTTTTTTTTAACGTACTTTTTGACGGAATATCCATCAAAAAGACTTCTGACAGGCTAATTATCAGAAAAATTGCACCTTTTGCCATGGGAATAGGCAAAAAAAAATATTTTCCGATAGTTAAAATGAATTTTTTGATGGACATTGTTAGTCAAAAAATTCAAAAATAATTTTATAATAAAATATTTTTTTTCAACATTGAAATCGGCCATCCCGTGTCAAATTGACATTTGTTGACATTTCTTGTTTTCTCGGAGAAAGCATTTGATAATGATGGTAATTTGAAGCAACCAAAGCAACTCTCAATCAACAAAGTTGGACATGGTATGTCAGGATAGCATTGTTGCTTTTCATTTTGGGTGTCCGGACATATTTAAAAGATGATACATGATCATTTCTTTGCTCGTTATTTTAGCGTTCATTGGATGCATTGTGGTGGTGCATTTGGCTTTATTCAGTTTCTAGGTACCAAAAGTTTCAAAACTTGGATAGTTGTATAGGATCTCCGTAACTGAAGAGGGGCAATCCTATTTGTAAGTTATTTTATTTTATTTTTTTGTGCTTTGGAAATCTTACAATATCAAAAATATTGAAAACTTCGTGGTTTCTGAATAGGATATATATACTCTGTTTACTCTTGGATTTATTACAAAAGAGCCAAACAAAACCTTAAGGACGGTGTAAGAAAACTAAAGAAAACATACACCGAGGAACTGTATGGTTCTTTTAGGTAGAGATGGATTTTTATGTGAAAAATTGTGGCTTTTAGACACTAAAAAGAAAAGTTACTATGAGAAAGCGAGGAGAAAAGGCGAGCAATTTTCTTTGAGCTGGTTGCTGAGTTTGAGGAAAGAAGAGCTTGTTGAAATGTTTGTGCTTGAAATTAATATTGTTTTTGATGGATCCATTTTCAGCAGTGTAAAAAATCCTTTTGCTCTGGGATTGCAGCTGTTAAAGAAAAGAGAGAGACAATGTGATTAAGTGCTTCCCTTTTTCGTCATTTGTGAGGCCCCATCTCTCTCTCTCCCTCTCTCTCTCTCCCTGGCTCTCATTTTTTAATTTCCATTTGAAAGGAAACAATACATGACCCTCTTGAATTTATTACCTTAGGAAATCTAGAAAAAAAAAAAAAAAAAGAACCTGGAAATGCTTTCTTTATAGATCTTTTTATCCAAGTCCAAAATTTGCTTGAGAATTGTTCAATATGCCAGTTTCATGTTCTTTCACTGTAACACCCCTAAATTTTGAGGTATTATTAGAATTTTGAAATCTTAGAAAGGCTCAATTGATTGAAATAGGAAGGTTAGGGTCTAATTAAAAAGTAAGGGGACCCAATTGATGAAATTCAAACTTTGTGGGCTGAAATAGAAATATTCAGAACTTTTAGGGACCAAATCAAATGAAATCAAAAAATCAAGGACTGAATGGCAAGAAAATCTCAATTTAGGATCCAGAGTTCCCTTTCTTGCAACTTGAAATTCGATTCGATTGATTAGCAAGATCCACACAATTAATTCTCAAACTCAATGTCCAATCATGCAAATATAAGCCCATAGAATGAAATGCCTTGTTTAATTTCATGAAATCTCACTAGTCGATGAAGATATTTTCAAGGCAAACTAGATGCCGCCCGTCACCTCCATCAACTACCAAATCACCAAATTGAATGGTTTTGCTACAATTGTTTGATGGAAAATTGGTCCTTGAGCATTGCTTGAACATTTTGACTACCATTGCAAGGATTGATTTTAGAAAATTGAAAGGATTTCCAAGTAAATTCTTGATTTGTCTGGTTTCAGACATTCTAGGTTGTTATAGGGAATTCGTGTCAGGAAGATAGACCCCGATTGAATTCCCAGGTTTGTCCTCTTGGATCGGATTTTGAAATGGGTTTAGGGTTTTTGGTTGGGCTGTGGGCCACATTGGGCTGGCCTTGATCAATTGGGTTGAAGGTCTAGCTAGTGGTTTGGGCTAACTGTGTTAGGCGGATAGCGTTAAATACTAGGTTTTGGCTTTAGCAGTAGATCCAGATCCTATATCTGAATCAGAAAATAAAGAAAATAAGAAAATAAATAGGAAAATTGGAAAACCAGTCGATTCAAGGGGTTTACCACTGGTTCACTTCCAGTTCAAGGCACAATGAGGTAGGTTAACACTTAAACCAACCAGTTTAATGCCGATTTGGGAAAATACAATTATTTTTACCCCGGTTCAAAGAATTTATATGCCGGTTCAATGTATATATAGCCAATTCAGTGAGTTATAAGACTGGTTTAGAGTTTTTCAGACTAGTTTTGGGCTAGGTTAGTGTATTGGAGGCCAGTTTATGACCGGTTTAGTAGCTTAATGGCCGTTTCATGGGCGGTTCAGCCTTCTAATGGTTGGTTTGGCTAGTTCAGCCTCTAGTGATCAGTTCATGACTGGTTCAACACTTTAATTAATAGTTTTGGTATTTAACAAACTGGTTTTACGTTTTATGAGACTGATTCATGATTTTAGTGTTTAGTTCATGATTTAATTGATTAGTTCAGGACTTTAGAAGTTTTAATATGGGTTCGAGCACGAAAACGAAAATTCTAAAATTTTACTCAAGTTCTTGATTGGAAAATTGTATTAATTCTATTCTTAGATGCATTAGAAGCCTAAAATGAGATATTTTAATGATTTAGATTATTCATACAGTTCTCATCGAGCCTGCGTTAGCGAGGATTAGATTTCTTGATTTCCATCGATTTAGTGAGTAATAATGTGTATTTATGAGCATTTATTATTTTCCATATCTATTATACACTCTGATTTTATATGAGATACCTGATTTCTGAAAATTGAATTAAATTCTATTTTAAAGGCATAACAAGGGACATGTATGTAATTTCTAAAATTGTTTTAGAGAATTATCTGTTATTTACATTTGATTTAGTTTATATATGTGAATGGAAAATTTCTATTAAACTGTTATGTTATTTTTGGAAAACTATTTTTGAAGGAGTTTCAGATTTTAGAACATTGTATCTAACGGTAGTAGTGTTAGACTAGATACCCTAACTTGCATATCTATTTATCTACAAACTAAGGCGTTGTTGTTCTGTTTACGGCAAACTAAGTGTCACCATTCCAGTTTTACAACAGACTAAATGTCGTCATTCATTTTTTGATATACTATGAATTGTCAATCCAATTTTTGATATCAATGATGTTCTGGATTAGGAACTCCCCAAATTATGAATATTTGTTAAAAAAATCTGTTTCCAGTGAGTTACATATTATATCTGTATGCATGTCCTTTATTCTCAAAAATGCATATTATTATTCACTAGGTCTGTAGACTCACCCTTATTTTTTTTCAAATTCAAAGTTCATTAGTCCAAAGAATACTGCTACCTAAGAAAAGTTCGTAGTATCGGTTGTCTTTAGCTTTGCATTGAAGAAGTTAATTATTTAGTTTTCTATCAGACTTTGTATTCTCAAGTTTTTAAGCCTTTATTTGATTACAGACAAGTTTTTTTTTTTTTCTGCTATGTGTTGATAGATCAGTTATTATTATTTGAATTACATTTTTTTATTTTATATCAAATTTTAGTTTAGTTAAATTCCAAATTTTTCCATTAAACTTGCGGGGTTAGAATTTAGTATAATCTTAGTGCTAGTCATGGATCCAATTTTTAGGTTATCAAATAGTTAGTAGTAAAGCTATAGGTTTTCTGTGGTCAAAGGAGCAATCTTTAATCTGTTGAGTCCCAATTATGATTATGAGCTAGCCATTCTTATAATCGAGACCTATAGATGGGTGATTAGGAGTCTCTTTCTTTGAATTCAATTGCTAATTTGATCTTACATTCGTTCTTACTTTCGTCGTATTTTTTTTAAATCTTTTGATAGATGGATGCCTCGTATGAAAATCGTGAAAGGAACTCAATAACGAGAATTTGATAACTCCCGAGATCCCACATGACAGGTCACCCTCTCTTTAGACACAATTGGATAGATAGCCCTCTGTACCAACACGAGGTAGGGGACGAGGTGGAAACAGGGGTAGAGGGAGAGGCGACAATTGGATGGCTAGTCGAAGTAGACAAACAGAGCTTGAAGAAGTTACTAGACCTATTGGTACTTTAGACAGATTAGCTGAGGTCCTACTTGGCATTCAACACATAACAAACTATGATTGCCTTGATAGAGAGGCTACTAGATTAAAGGAGGACCGAGATTCCACTGAATCCATGTCTGGGAGTACTAGAGGTTGGTATAGATGGTCAGTCGGGCTTAGTTCAAAGGACTCTGGAGACTCCAATAGGGATTGTACAGGAGTCAAGTCATAGGAGAGAGGAGGTCTGGGCTGATACATGTGTGGTGCAAGCGACTTTAAAGCAATATCAGTGTGAGGCCTATCTTAAGAACCAGGTTCACAACTTCCTCATATTTAAGCCACCCACCTTACTTGGAAAGGGGGTCTACTAAGGATTCACAGCACTTTATAGATTCGATGAAAATCATATTTGAACTGATGAAATGCTCTAGTCTTAGATGCGTAGAATTAGCCATATGCAAATTACATGATTTGGCAAGGTCCTAGTATAAGACCACATTGTCTGAGAGGCCTAAGGAGGTAACACTAATGACTTGGGAAATATTCATCAATGCATTCATGAATAGATTTCTATTGACAAATAAGAGGGATCAACTAGCAGCAGAGTCGAGTGCCTCCGATAGACATCTGACATGACAGTGCCAAATTATAATGTTCGTTTCAATCATCTGTCCCAGTATGCTCTGCATTTGGTAGCTAATGAGAATATGAGAGCCAAAAGATTTATTAGAGGGTTGGTAGCACTCCTGTTCCAAGTTCTAGCCCCACATATAAGGAAATACACGTATGTTGAGGTAGTGGATGTTTCCCAAGCGATTGAGGCCAAAGAGTTTAAGCTGAGGGCATTTAAAGACACAAGAAAGAAAGCTAGGATCTCAAGATCCTTCGATGATGGCTATAGTTTCCTATAAGAGTTCAAGGTTTCAGGATTCTTAGCATAATGTACAAACCGAGACAACATGTTGGGACGATTGCCTACAACTATCTCTACCCAATCACAGAGAACAAAAGTGTGGTGTAGTCCAAGCAGTATAGTTTTTACGCCACATAATCGTGATACTCTAGTCTACAATACTTACGGGGTAAGCATTGAGGACCGTGCCATAAAAAGAATGGAACTTGTTATTGATGTGGTGAACTTGGGCATAAAATTAAGAACTATTCATAGCCAGACACTCTGATAGTAGGGCAATCTAACAGAGTGACTTCGTCTAATCCTGATTAGCCAATTCAAACGCAGGGACAAGGTTCGGGTGTTAGAGGACACGGCCAGACTAGGAAAGGCCAAAACTGCGTCTATGCTCTGAGTAGACAAGATGCTCAAGTGTTTAACATCATGGTTACAGGTATAATCACCATATGTTCCATTGATACATGTGTATTATTTGATCCTAGTTCTACTCATTCCTATGTATCTTCGAGTTTTGCTACTCGATTCAAATTCCCATCTGTTCTTTTGGAGCAACCCTTCTTCATGGCAACCCCTATAGGGGAGCCTATTTCGGTTATGTAGGTATATAAGTCCTGTTTAGCTCAGGTGAAGGTAGAGAGTTCATGACAAATCTGATCATCTTAAATATTTTTAACTTCGATGTGATCTTGGGCATGGATTGGTCAGCTTCTTATTATGCCACATTGGATTGCCATACCAAGATTGTGAGATTCAAGATACTTGATGAGCCACCACTTATATTTCAGGATGATTATAGCTTAGCTTATTATGCCACATTAGATTGCCATACCAAGATTGTGAGATTCAAGATACTTGATGAGCCACCACTTATATTTTACGACGATTATAGCTTAGCCCCTGTTCAGGTTATATCATATATGAGGGCTAAACGTTTGTTATCTAGAGGGTGTCAAGGATTCTTAGCGTTGATCAAGGACACTCGAGTTATAAAGCCCAACATAAAGCAGGTCCCAGTCATTAAGGAGTTTGCTTATGTGTTTCTTGACAATTTGCCTAGCATCCCTCTGAGAGGTATTTTGAATTTTGCATCAATTTTGTTTCTAGATACATAGCCAATCTCCAAACCTCCTTACTGTATGGCACCAGTAGAGCTTAAGGAGTTAAAAGAATAATTGCAAAATCTTTGAACAAGGGTTTTATTCATCCAAGCACGTCTCCATGGGGTGCTCTGATTTTGTTTGTAAAGAAGAAGGATGGCGGTATGCAATTGTGTATTAATTATCAACAACTTAATAAGGTAATTATATGTCATAGGTATTTGGTACCTAGATAGATGATTTGTTTGATCAGTTACAAGGGGCAACATGCTTTTCGAAGATTGACTTACAATTTGGGTATCACTAGTTAAAAATCAAACACGAGTATATTCCGAAGACTACCTTCAAGACAAGGTACGACCATTACAATTTTTGGTGATATCTTTTGGTTTGGCCAATACTCCAATTACTTTCATGAATCTGATGCACTAGGTGTTTAGACAATTCCTGGATTGATACATAATTGTTTTTATTGATAATATCTTAGTGTACTCTAGAAGTAAAGGAGAGCATGAGTTGCACTTATGGGAGGTGTTACAAACTTTGAGGGAGCACTGCTTGTACACAAAGTTTTCGACGTGCGAGTTCTGACTGGATAAAGTGTCTTTCCTTAGCATGTGGCTTCAAAGGAAGGGATTGTAGTTGATGATACCAAAGTTCAAGTAGTGCAGCAGTGGCCCACACCTAAATCCGTTACTAAGATCCACAATTTTCTCAATATAGCCAGATACTATCACCTTTTTGTGAGAGCCTTCTCTAAGATTACTGTCCCTCTAACCAGGTTGACCTAGAAGGGAGTAAAATTTCAGTGGTCGGATGCTTGTGAGGAGACTTTCTAGAGGCTCAAGAGTTGCCTAACTTTTACACCCATTTTGGCCTTACCGTCTAGGATAAGGAAATCTCAGTATATTGTGATACTTTTAGAATGGGTTTAGGATGTGTATTGATGTAGAACAATCATGTTATAACTAACGCATCGAGACAGCTTAAGAAGCATGAGTAGAACTACCCCACTCATGACTTAAAGATGACTGTAATGGTTTTTGCTTAAAGATCTTGAGGCACTATTTACATGGGGAGCCTTACAAGGTCTACAGCCCTAAGAGCTTGAAATACATCTTTCAGCAGAATGTTCTGAATCTTTGGCAAAGGAGAAGAATGGAATTGCTCAAAGACTAGGACTGTACCATTTTATATCATCTTGGCATGGCCAACGTAGTTGTAGATACTTTGAGCAAGAAATCCACAGGGAGTTTAGTCACATAGCTCTGGTGAGATGACCGTTGATAGAGGAAATGCATGAGCTGGAGTGAGGAGGCATACAACTCAAGATAGACCGATCTAGGGTATTGTTGGCCCATATGCAAGCTCAGACATCCTTACTTGAGCTCATTAAGACCAATCAAGATAAAGATGCCCAGTTATTGAAAATCAAGGAAAATGTTCAAACAAGAAAACACGTCAAGTTCGAGCTCGATGCAGAAGGAGTTTTGAAGTGCAGCACCTATATCTGTGTGCCAAATATTGGTGACTTGAGGAGAGCTATTTTGGAAAAAGCTCACAATTCTAAGTATACGGCTCATCCCAGTTCCACCAAGATGTATCAACATGTAAAACAACTATATTGGTGGGAGGACATGAAGCGATACATAGCAGACTTCATATCCCGTTATTTGACTTGCTAGCAAGTTAAAGCTGAACATTTGATGCCAGCAGGATTGCTTCAGCAAATAGAGACACCATAATGGAAATGGAAAATGATTACCATAGATTTCGTTACGGTTTGCCACAACACTTGGGAGATTCGATTCTGTTTGGGTGATAGTGGACCAATTGACCAATTCAGCATAGTTCCTTCCAGTGAACAATTTACGATGTCTCTCGATATGCTTAGTTGTATATAGATGAGATAGTGAGGCATCACGGGATACCAATATCTATTATTTTAGACTAAGGATCTCAGTTCACTTCTAGGTTTTGGAGAGCGCTTCATGAGCCTTTGGGCACTTAGTTGGATCTTAGTATAGCTTTCCATCCTTAGACAGACGGATAGTCTAAGAGGATGATTCAAATTTTGGAGGACATATTATGAGCATGTGTTATGGATTTCAGCGGTAACTGGAGTCAATATTTCACTGATAGAATTTGCCTATAATAATAGTTGCCAATCAAGCATTCAGATGGCACCCTTTGAGGCATTATATGGTCAATGCTGTAGATCCCCAATTTGATGGTTTGAGGTTGGGGAAGCTAAACTTCTAGGGTCAGACTTGGTACAATATGCAATAAATAAGGTTTAGTTAATCAGACAAAGTTACTCTCCACTCAGAGCAAGTAGAAGCCTATGTAGAGCAGCGCCGACTAGAGCTAGAGTTCATCGTTGGGGAGCATGTGTTTTTGCAGATATTACCAATGAAGGGTTTTCTATAATGCACCCTATATTCCATGTATCTATGCTATGAAAATACCTACCAGACCACTCCCGTGTATTAGCACCATAGGAAGTAAAGCTAAGGAGAAACCTATTTAAAGAAGAGCCCATGGCCATCGTCAACCGACAGACTAAGAAACCAAGATCTAAAGAGATAGCATGTGTAAAAGTGCTATGGAGACATCACTCGAAGGACAAAGCGATGTGGGAATCAAAGGAGGCGATGCATGCGAGATATCCTTACCTATTTGAAGCACAAGGTTAACTATCATTCTTGTTTTTTAAATTTGCAGACCAAATTTTTTCAAGGGAAAAAACTGTAATATCCCAAAATTGGTTGGTATTATTAGAATTTTGAAGCCAATTGATGAAATTCAAACTTTGTGGGCTTTAATAGAAATATTTAGAACTTTCGGGGACCAAATCAAATGAAATCAGAAAATCAAGAACTAAATGGCAACAAAATCTCAATTTAGGATCCAAAATTCCCTTTCTTGCAACTTGAAATTCGATTCAATCGATTAGCAAGATTCACACAATTAATTCTCAAATTGAATGTCCAATCACACAAATATAAGCCTGTAAAGTGAAATGCCTTGTTCAATTTCATGAAATCTTATTGGTCGGTGAAGACATTTTCAAGAAAACCAGATGCTGCCCATTGTATTCATCAACTACTAAATCACCAAATCGACTGGTTTTGCTACAAATTATTCCATGGAAAATTGGTCCTTGAGCATTGCCTAAACATTTCAACTACCATTGTAAGGATTGATTATAGAAATTTAGAAGGATTTCCAAGTAAATTCTCGATTTCCTGGTTTTGAACATTTCGGGTTGTTATAGGGAATTCGGGTAAAGAAGATAGACCCGATTAATTTTAGGTCTATCCTCTTGGAGTAGACTTTGAAACAGATTAAGGGTCTTTGGTTGGGCCGTGGGCCACATTAGGCCAACCTGATCAATTGGGCTAAAGGTCTGGCTAGTGGTTTAGGCCAACTAGGTTTGGCGGACCAGGTTAAATACCGGGTTCAAGCTTCAGTAGTAGGTCTACATCCTGGATCCAGATCAGAAAATAAAGAAAATAAGAAAAGAAATAGGAAAATTGGAAAACCATCCGGTTCAAGGGATTTACCACCAGTTCACTTTCGTTCAAGGCACAATAAGGTAGATTAACACTTAAACCAACCGATTTAATATTGGTTTATGGAAAACACAATTGTTTTAACCTCGGTTCAAGAGATTTTAGGCCAGTTATGTGCATAAACCAAGTCAGTTCAGTGTATAAATGACCAGTTCAGCGAGTTATAAGGCCAATTCAGTATTTTTCAAGGCAGTTTAAGGTCGATTCAGTGTATTGGAGGCCAGTTTATGGCCGATTCAATGACTTAATGGTCTTTCATGGCTAATTCAATCTTCTAATAGTCGATTCATGTCCAGTTCAACCTTCTAGTTGTTGATTCATGACTGGTTCAACACTTTAATTGATAGTTTTGGTGTTTAACAAACTGGTTTTATATTTTATGAGATCGATTCATGACTTTATTGCTCAGTTCAAGACTTAATCGATTGGTTCAGGACTTTAGAAGCCTAATATGGGTTCAAGCACAAAAGTCTAGAATTTTATTCGGGTTCTTGATTGGGAAATTGTATTTATTCTATTCTTAGATGCATTAGAAGTCTAAAATGAGATATTTTATTATTTTAGATTATTACATGGTTCTCATCGAGCCCGTGTCAACAAGGATCAGATTGCTTGATTTTCATCGGTTCAGTGAGTAATAATGTGTATTTATGAGCATTTATTGTTTTTCATATCTATTATGCAGTCTGATTTTATATGAGATATCTGATTTTTGAAAATTAAATTAAATTCTGTTTTAAAGGCATAACAAGGGACATGTATGTAATTTCTAAAATTGTTTTGGAGAATTATCTGTTATTTACATTTGATTCAGTTTATATATGTGAGTAAAAAATTTTGTTCAATTATTTTTTTATTTCTGGAAAATGTTTTTAAGGGAGTTTCGGATTTTAAAACACTATATCTAATGGTACGTTAGACTGGGTACCCTAATTTACATATCTGTATGTCAATAAACTGAGGTGTTGTTGTTCCATTTTACGGCAGACTAAGTGTCACTATTCCGTTTTACGATAGACTTAGTGTCGCAGTTTCATTTTCTAATAGATTGTGGGTCATCAATTCGATTTATGATATTTGTAACATTCTAAATTATGAACTCCCTAAATTATTAATATTTGTTAAAAAAAGAAATTTGTTTTCAGTGAGTTACATGTTAGATTTTTATATATATTTTTTATTCTTATAAATACATGTTATTATTCATTAGGTTAATAGACTCACACTTATTTTTTTCCAGATTTAGAGTGTGTTAGTCTGACAGATCCAGTTGCCTACGAAGAGTCCATAGTATCTGCTGTCTTTAGCTTTTCATTGAAGAAGTTGGTTATTTAGTGTTATGTCAGACCTCGTATTCTTGGATTTTTAGAGGCTTAATTTGACTACAGACATGTTTTTCTTTTCTGCTATGTGCTGACAAATTAGTTATTATTATTTGAATTACATTTTGTTCATTTTATATCAGATTTTAATTCCAGATTTTTCCATTAAGTTTACCGGGTTGGAATTTATTCTAAACCCAGCACTAGTCACAGATCCAATTTTTAAGACGTGATATTCGCTTTTTTGAAAAAGAGTGGCTTCCTCTATTCTTTCTTTCTTTTCTTTTATGAGTATATTGGAGACTTAAGTTTGAAAGGGAGGAAATATTAAGAACCGAATTTCTAAATTTTAAATAAATTTTATAAATTTTTTATTTCACTTATGATCCTGATTCAAATTGATTACCTCATTTGCACTAACTTAACTTCCTTATTTATTTGTTTAATTAAATAAATATTTCAATAATTCTAATTTTAGAATTTCAAATACCCAGCACTAATAAAAATCTTATTTTAAATTGTAATATTAACTTATAAATTATATAAATTAGTAATATTAACTTATATGCATTATGCAATAATAAATTATAACTTAGAAATTATCTAAATTAGTAATATTAACTTAACTAATAACTTATTTATCAGGTCCCTTATTTTGTAAGAATCACACAATTACCCCCATAAACTTTCATACTTCTTCATTTAAGGCCCATTTTTCAATAAAATACTTCCCAAACTTGGTTAAAATTCTCTTAAATGCAATCCATCCCTACATTTTCTGGAAATTACATATTAGCCCTTTTATTCTTTAAATTTCCATTTTAGTCCACATATTTTTCATGATTATACTTTTAATCATTTTATTTTTCAATATTTGCACTTTATAGTAGTAAATGAGCATAATCCAAAGATTAGAGCAGCATCTTCCCAATCTTACTAACTATCTAGAGTTCTTGTGCCAATATTGTCACACCCCACTCTTTCTAAATTGCCTGTACGAGGTATGATAGCGTAACAATAGCCAACACCTCCTAGTGTCAAAAATCTGATAGCATGCCGGTTACTGTAACTCCTCAACATATTTGCTAGGCTAGTATGACCTGTAAAGCTGTAACTTGTGACATTCATATGCATTAATATATTGTCTAGGCAATAAATTATCTCACATTTCCAAACACATACTCTATTTACGTAACAGTCATAGTAGATCACACACATCAACTAAACATATTATCATAATAATGATTATATATCTAATGATGAAACCATAATTACAACAGGTTTATGACTCCCCAAAATACAATCCCTCTCTCTTAAAAAATGGCTATAGAATTTACAACAAAGTTTATATCATGACTAATCACCCAAAAAGATCTTGCTGGCCCACCTCCACTAATGTGATATGAAAACAGATGCGGATGGTGAGCAAGTGGTGATGAGTTGCTATGGACAGTCTAAAAACTATAAAAATTAAATAGTATAAGAACTGAATTCCCAGTGAATGTCACACCACCTAAACTTAGTAAAAACAAAGAGGTTTTCATAATAATAGCATAAATAATCAGGGTTTCAAAACCTTAGCAATCATGAAAATTCATAAATAGAACATAACAAAAAGTCCATTTCATTTTCTAGGCTCATCATAATATTTATAAAAATGGGAAAAAGAGCATAAGATGTATAAAAAACATAATCATGTACTATATAAAATATAACTCTGATCGGGTACTCACAACTAACAATATTTGAGGGCAGTAAAGCATAAAAGAAAGGTCTGACCTTTACTCAGACAAAATATGTTAGGAACTACTCTGTGTAGCCTACACCACAGGTCACCACTCCAGGTCAAACTAACACAGTCTGTGGTGTCTAAGACCCCGTTGGGTCCAATGTCATAACGTAGATTGTAGATCTGCTACTTGTCCTAGATGATTGTCCAACATTCCCAATTTGAGTACCAAAGCACCAAAACCTTATAAAATCATAAAATTCACAATTATATTGGAATTCAGAAAATAAACACTCTATTTCCTTGTTTTCATACTAAAATACATTCATGGTCTAGAAAACAACTCATAATGGTCATAAAACATGCATTTTTAATGAAAAAAAATATCTAAGTGTAGATAGACTCTATTGGTGACTGGTGTGATCTGCTCAGCTAGTATCAGGGTCGGCTTAGTCTCATTCTCCTACAAGTGGAGAAGACATAAACATAAGTGGAGTAGATGTATAATACAATGTATGCCAAAAGTTCTAGATGTTCTAAATCTTACTTGACTGTGGAATTGTGCTCTTTCTTAGTCTTCATGTTTTTATTTTCTTGATAATCATCCGAATCTCTTTCTTAGCCTAATTATCCTTAGATTTTAACTTCATTAGGAGCTCTTTAAAGACCCATAAATCATTTCTCTAATATATTAATTTGTTAGACAAATGTCAACACTTATCTAGGAGGCTAAAACTCAAAGTTGTTGGCCTCTTTGCTCTTATTTCTTCCTTAAACTTGCGTCCTTGTTCTAATCCCCCATTGGCCTCTATTTCTACCCTCGATTTCATGCCCTTTATGTGGCTTACAACTACTCCAAAGTTCTCCTCCAAATCAGAATATTTGATTGAAAATTTTCTGCACTTATAGCAAGGTTTTCTTAGTTGGGTATATTTAGTTTTTATGTCCAATTTGGATATTTCTTAATGCTTTATTACTATATTGGATTGGTCATCTCTTAAACCACTTACCTAGCTTGGTTTAGA
Source organism: Thlaspi arvense (assembly GCA_911865555.2). Taxonomy (NCBI): domain Eukaryota; kingdom Viridiplantae; phylum Streptophyta; class Magnoliopsida; order Brassicales; family Brassicaceae; genus Thlaspi; species Thlaspi arvense. The sequence goes on from CAJVSB020000202.1 coordinate 57,243, forward strand.
AAAAAATTTTGCCCCCTAAAATGGTTCGGCCAACATAGGTAAGCTGCAGAAATTTTTCTGTAAAAATTTTCCTGCACATCTTCTCTTATTCTCTAATTAAGCTTTGCATGGTCTTGAGCTAAATTCTTGATTTCCTAAATTTTCCTTCTCAGGTTGGATTAATCACTGTCAAAGCTAATTATTAAACTTGGTTTTAAGCTCACTCAAATCCATAAGAATTGTGTCCAAACCATAGTACCATGCAGAAATTTTAACTGTAGAAATTATTTTCTACTCTGCAATTTTTCTACACACCTACATGACTTCACTTAAGTTTTTTGTAGTTTGAGCTTAATTTGTGTCTTCTTCCAATTTCCTTCCTAAGTTAAGTTGATCATCACCTAAACTACACTTTAAACTAGTTTTTAACCCACTCTAACCCCCTGAAAATTCAGTCCAAACAGGCTCCCCTCCGTAAAAATTTTCTGCCCAACTTCTTTCTCTCCAATTCTAACTTCCAACTTTATTTTCTTCATTTTTTTGCTTCATCTCCTCTTTCCTTCTCTCCCACACCACATCCCCTATTTTCTCATGTTTTTTCCAGCATCATATACAGCAGCAAAATCACTAGAAATTTGGCAATTCCTCAAAGCACAACAGGTTTTCATCAAATCTTTATAAGAGCAACAAACCATGCAACCTTTTCTTCTTCTTAAATTTCAGTTTTTTTTTTCCACCAGAGGTGCAGCAGAATTTCAGCAGTTCAAACATGAATTCAACCCATTTAGATGTGATTGAATGAACACAAAGCTAAGATATACAAAAAATCTCACAAAATCTTAAGAAATTTCTAGAAGTTTCTGATTTTTCTTACCTCCCTTCTTTTTTTTCTTCTTCCTTCTCTCTTTCTCTCTCTCTTCTCCCCCTTGCACGAGCCCCTAAGGTTTCCTTTCGGTTACTGATGCCTTTTTTCATGATTAGGGTTTGGACATTTTAATTTTTTTCTAAAAAATATTTATATAATTATAAATAAATTCTTCATATATTTTTAAAATATTTTAAATTGAAGACTTTAATTCGACAATATGAAATTAAAAATATCTATTTGAAAATAAATATGAGAGATGATAAATAAATTCAAAAGTTTGTAATCCGTTCTAGATGGATTATAACAATCTGTCTGTCGCCATAAACAACAGCAGGAGGTATTCGTGTTTCTGCATCTATCCTGGATAGCCGCATCACATGTTCTCATGCCACGACAAATATTTGGTGGGTCCAAACGGGGTTTCCTTCCAATTTTCTTCACTTATTTTAGATTTCCTTTCATTTTCAACTTGTAGTATCTTGATAAGGAAACATGCACGCGTTTGTTTGAATTCAAAATATTCAGTCTTACCTCTAATCACACTCTAGAGACATATCATTTAATAAAAAATTTTTAGATAAATAAATGATATGTAGTAAAATATTTTTATTTTCGTGATGACCATTTTTTTTAAACTCAAAGAGCCTTGGAATACTAACACTAACACTAACATCTTATTGAGTGTGAATCGTTGATTTAAAATATTAAAATCCAAATCATTCAATAATACTTTCTAAAATCTTATTTACAATATAATTTTATACTTACAAATTCACATAAGACATTACAATATTCATAAAAAAAATATATTATTTAAGCTTTTAGACTCAAAACCCAATAACTCCAGTACACAATCTTACAGTAAGAAAGAACTCACTACTTATAACTTAAAAATAACATAATCATATACTTTTCTAACCCTTTGTCATTATTATTACAATGATATATTGCTTCTGCTTTTACATTCGCTTATGCTTCTGCTTCCTCTACTTTTCGATTAACCAAATCTACTTGGATCATTGAAATTAATAGTTAGTTGAGAGGGTGCAGCTGGTAGTGGTGGTGAATAATAAGCAGAATCAAGCTCTCATAACAATCAAAGAAAAGAAGATGCAAGAGTAGCAAAAGAAGAAGAAAATAGAAGCAGAGAAGAAGAAGGAAAAGAAAGTGAAAGTAGAGAAAGGAGCCATGGGACCCAAAAAGATACAATTTAAGAGTGTAATTTCGTCATCTTATTTATCACCCACTTTTACTAATTCTTTTAAAATAAAATAATGGTCAGAAATTTAACAATAACACTTTTCCATATATGTTTCGCATTGCCACTTTCAATATGTCATCGTGATGTCACGACCCAGAAGTCAGATCTATTCTGGCACTAATGTTAGGACCAACCTTGCAAGCGTTTCATGTGTGAAAGCTATTAAGTGAATAAAATGGTAAATCCAATCACAACATAATGTTTGAACCATAAATTCAAATTTCAATACACATGTCAAAACATATGAAACACTGACTGTGATCAACTGAGCTAGAAAGGAGAATCATGACTAACTATTTCAATCCAAAATCACAGTATCGGGATCAATAGACTCCTCTCAAGAGGCAAGGTCCATCGGGAGAGTTGAACCTCAGTTTGAAAAAAATAAAAAAATTAGTCTAACGATCCTGTGAATAATAATACGTTTTTACTTAAATAAGGGACATATATTAGATAATTTTCATCTTAAAATAGAATTTTTTAACTTGTACAAGTTTAGGGAGTTAATAACAGAAAACTTACTAGAAAATAGGACGGCAATCTCCTGGTCTGCCGATACACATATAACTAAACGGCAAGCTCTTAATCTACCAGTAATTAATAACCAGACCTAACACGTCAACTTAATGTGATAGTTTAGCACCACCTCTACTAGCTGGGGATACAAGTTAAAGTACATTCAGTCTAATGCCTACAACCGTTAATTATAGTGTTTATAACAATTCGATACTCCCTTAAAACAATTTACAAGTTTTCAATTGTTCAAACATAATAGTAATAGAAATCAAGTGGTTCAAGAAATTTCCATACAAATCAAATAATGATATATATGTCCCTTGTAAGCTTTTATAACATATTAAATTCTAATTTCAAAATAACTGGATTTATAAAACAATTCATGTAAAACTAAATATTAAGCAAATACGAAAATAACGAATCATATAAATACATATTACTACTCACTGAACCAAAGAATCATGAAATCTAAGTTTCGGCAATACAACTCCACAAAAGTCTAACAGTTAATCTAGAAATAACAAAATCCGTATTTTAGTATGTAATTTGACTCATAATTAATTGAAATTCAACTTCCCATCCAAGACCCTATTATACCTTTAGGTTTTAATGTTTGAACTCATATCGGAAATTTTAAAGTTCTGAATCGACCAAATAAATCACACCCCATGTACTAAAGTCGCTACAAGAAAAGATGGAATTTCTGACACAAATTTTTTTTACGCAAAATATTGTGCCAGTTTAGCGACGCAATTTTTGACAGTATTTTGTTAAAAATTTACTGCACATCCAATTCGGAGAAATAAAGACACGAAAATGCTTTCCGTCAAAATTACCGATGCAAGAAGTTTGTCGGTGAGGATAGAAAATCATTACCGATGCACATTATCATCGGTAATATATTAAAAAAGAAAATAAATAATTTTTAAAATTAGAAAATAAACAATTGCATCGGTAAAATTAGAAATTGCGTCGATAATTTCTAAGAATTAAAAAAATAAATAATAACTATATATAGTGTACTTAGATACATTCATATTTGTACATACATACTTACATATATACATACATACATACATAAATATATATACATGTACAGTATACTTCTATACATATATACATATATATTATAGTGTATACTTATATACATACATACATACTTACATACTTACATGGACACACACTGTCATGACCCAGAAAAAGTGGATCCATGACCGGCGCAAGGGTTAGAATAAATTCCAATCTTGTAAGCCTAACATATAACGAACAAAAATTCCATGTAAAATCAAAAATAAAATCTAATCCAAAAACTCAATCAAACTGTCAACATATCCGTAAGAAACCTATTTATAGTTAAATGGAGCTGTCTAACATACTCAGGAATACAAATCTGATAGAAACTGAAATAACTAACTCTTTTTTAACTAGAATGAAAGTAGTAGAAATAAACAAGTCCTCCTACGTAGCAAAATCCAATCGAGTACTGAATTCTGAATTTAGAAAAAAATAAGGAATGAGTCGACAGACGCAGTGAATAATAACATGTATTTATGAGAACAAAAAACATGTATAACATATAAAATCAGAAAATTTTTACCTTGTAACAAAACCTTTATAATTATCAAAAAAATTTCAGTTTGACAAATCATTTACAGATATCAGAAACTTTACCGTATAACAAATCATTTATAGATATCAGAAATTTTACCTATAACAAATCATTTATAGATATTAGAAATTTTAGGGAGTTCAAAATCCAAAATGGAACATATATAAAAAATCAGAATGATGACTCACAGTCCACCAGATAATGGAACGGCTTGAAATCCAAAATGGGACATATATCGAAAATCAGAATAGTGACTCACAGTCCACCGAATAACGAAACGGCAATGTTCAATTTGACCACATAACAGAACGGTGACACTCAGTCTGCCGATAATCAGGATGGCAATACATAGTTAACCAGTAATCAGGACGGCGACACACAATTAGCCAGTAATCAAGACGGCAACATATTAGTCTATCGATAATCAAAACAGTGACACACAGTCTACCGAATAAATGAAATTAAAAGGTGACATTCTCATCTGCCCATATACACATGTAATTATTGGAACATCGACACACAGTCTATTAGGCAACAGAATGGCAACACCCACAGTCTGCCAATAATCAGAAATTAGAAGGTGGCATCCTTATATGCCCATGTATTCATATATCCATATACATATACAAATCTCCCATATCGGCCCAACACAGAGTCTAACACTATCACCTTTACTAGATAGGGACCTTGTACAAAGTACACTCAATCTAAGGTCTACTATCGTTAACTACAATGTTCTAGAATCTGAAACTCCCTTAAAACAGTTTTCCAAAAATATCAAAATAGTTTTATAGACCTTTCCCTTTTTCTAGAATAAACAAAATCTATTGAATAGAATTTTCCATAATTAAACAGAAACAGTTTAACGTAATTTTTCCATGTACAAAGTTAAACATAATTATCAAATATTCCTTTCCAAACAATTTCAAAAATTTCATACATATCCCTTGTTTCATTTTTAGAAATTTATCAAATTTTTTAAAAATCAAATATGTTGCAAAAAAAATCAAATTTAATCAAATTTTTAGAAATCAGATATGTCATATAAAATCATATTGTTATAATAGATATGGAAAAACAGTAATTGCTCATAATACATATTATTACTCACTTAACAATGAAAACTAAGAAATCCAATTTTAATGACACAGGCTTAACTAGAACTGTACAAATAATCTAAAATCATAAAATAATAAAATATCTGAATTTATGTCTTTAATGTATCTAAATAATCGTATAAATGAAATTTCCTAATCAAGGAACCAAATAAAATTCTAGATTTTTGTACTTGAACCCATACCAAGGCCACTAAAGTCTCGAATTGGTCAAATTAGTCATGAATTGAGTATCAAAGTCATAAACCAATCTAATAAAACATAAAAACCAGTTATTTTTAAACTAAAATTATCCATTAATATGTTGAAACTAATCACGAATCAACTATTAAAGGGCTGAATCGGCCATAAACTGATCATTAGAAAGTTGAACTGGCCATGAATCGGTCTTTAAATTACTGAGATGGTTTGTATATCAATCTCTACCACACTAAACCGACCTGAACCAATTTGAAAAATACTGAACCAACCTAAAAAGTCACTAAACCAGCACTTTATTCATTGAATCGCTTGGCACCTTATGCCAAATCTATTTTCACTAAATCGGCCCTTAAAACCAATTGGTTTAAGTAATTATCAAATTTATTTGTTCTTGAACTAGTGGTGAATTGATTGAAATCCTTGCAAGACGGCAGTTTTCCATTTTTTTTTGCTTAATTTGTTTATTTATTTATTATTTTTTTCAGATTTAAAAGTTCTAATAATATCCCAAAATTTTGGGGTATTACACATACATACATACATATATATATATACATGCATAGCATACTTATATACTTGCACACATACATATATACATACATATATTTATATATACACACACATAATCATAAATACGTATGTATATGTATATAAGTATGCAATATTATATATATATGTGTGTGTGTGTGTGTGTGTGTGTAATCATGTATGTATGTATTACATTGTTTTCAGTAGATACATACACATTTATGCTAATACATATATATATATATATGTATCAACTAACATTAGTGTTAGTATAAATATGTATGTATGCATGGATATATCTATATATATGTGTACGTATATTTGTATGTATGTATGTATAGAAGTATACAGTATATATATATATTTACACAAACATATATATATATCAATTGAAACCGATAAACTATAAATATGTATGCATGTATATACATATGTTTGTATGCAAGTATGCAAGTATATACCATATATGTGTGTGTGTGTGTGTGTGTGTATATAGTATAACTAATAAATATACAAATACACACACACACACACACACATATATATACATATGTATGTATACACATATATAAATAGATATACACACCACATGTATTGATATATATATATATTTTTATATGTGTGAATACGTAAATATTTTTTAGGGAAATATAATTTTTATGTAATATAATTAAAATAGTTAGTGCTATTATTTATATTAATAATTACCGTAATAAAAAAATCTAATTACCAACACAATATTTGCGTCAGTAAATAAAATATATAAAACTTTATTTTATTTACTGACGCAAATTTGCATAAATAAATTGGGGTAAATAAAAATATAATTTGATTAAAGCAAAATAAAATAAATAATAAATAATAAAATAATTATTAAAAAAAATATGCTATATTACTAAAGCATACATGCATCGGTAAAGTAAAATAAAATAAAATATAATTAAAATTTTAAATTATTTTTAAAAAATTAAATAAAATCACAAATTATTTAAAAATATTTTATTGAAGCATTTTTGCGTCGGTAATTTAAATTTAAGAAGTGCGTCAGAAGAAGTCCAAATTACCAATCCAAATCTTACATCAGTAATGAAATGTTATGTCGGTAATTGGGTGGCAACATACCCCCTGATACCTCGAAAAGCAAATTTACTGACCAATTTATCAATGCCATTGCGTTAGAAATTCAAATATATATTATTCCTCTCACTTAAAATCATTCTTCTCCATCTTCCTCTCCACTCTTCTCTCATCTTTCGCCATTCCCTCTCTTTGCACTCTCAATACCTCTCCCCACTCTCTCCCTATCCCATCTTGTTTCAACATTCCGCGCCGCTTGTCCACCGGTGAGTGCACCTTTGCCACCTTGCCACTTGTCCACCACTTTGTTGGTTAGTCATGTCTATATTTGCCACCTCTGTTTGCATGGTTTATATAAATTTTATCATACATTTCTCCATCTTATTCTCCCTGATTACATATTTTAATTTTTTTTCTTAGATTCTTGAAATGTTTGCTATTGACCATTTTATTGTCTTTCAAAACACTTCATTGTTTTTCATTTTTTCACAAGGCATTTTACCTTCCACTCATGCCACAGGATTTGGAAAACATGGAGATGTCATAGGATTTGGAAAACATGGAGATTCAAGTAAAATGGGGAGCATGGAAGTGAGGCAAAGTTGAGGAACATGGAAGTCGCCCTATAGGATTTTTTTTTTTTTGGTTATGACTTTTATTCGTAATTTTATTTGGATATTTGTACATTTAGTTATTTTATTCAAATTTGGATATTTAGTATTCATTTTTTATTCTTTCATTTTTGTATATCTTAATGAAAAATTATAATAAATTACATTTTTTAAAAAGAGCTCATAAAACATCAAAATAGTAAAATATAATGAATAACAAATAAAATGTAAATTTAAAATGTTTAAGTAATTAAAATTAAATAATTTAACTAATAGTTACAAATGCAAATTAGTGGGTCAAAAAAGTCAACAAAAAATAAGAAAAAAAAATAAATTAAAGAAATAAAAAATTATTATAAAAATAAAATACATTATATTATCGACCATGGGGCATCAGTAAAGTAAAAATAAAATAAAAATAAAAAAATCAAACATTATTAAAAATAAAATATATTATATTACCAACGTAATGATACGTGGGTAAAGTAAAATAAAACAAAAATAAAAATATTAAATTATTCAAAAATAAAATAAAATATATTATATTACCGACTCATACATGCGTAAGTAAAGTAAATTAAATAAAACTCAAAAATTTTAAATTATTTAAAAAATAAAATAAAATTTTAAATTATTTAAAAATATATTAACGACCCAATTTTGTGTCAATAATTGTATTAGTGATTTGAAATTTTTGTCGGTAATTGTGTTAGTTGTTGTCCCAAAAGGCAACCCAATATGGGGGGTGAATTGGGTTTTATCGCGGAAGCTAAGTGTGTAAAAAAAATTAAAAACAATAAAAATATTGAATCAAATAAATTAATACAATTCACCCAATAATAAACATAAAATAATTTTAAGTAAAGTAAAGAAAGTAGGGATAAGAAATGCAAACTCTTTTTATAGTAGTTCGACTTACTACCCAAGTCTACGTCTACTTTCTCGAGCTTCAACTAGCCGAGGTTCCACTAAATCTCTTGCACTTGATGAAGGCAAGAAATCCGAATATAAACAAAGTCCCTTGCACTTGGCCGAAGCAAGAAATCCCGATTACAAAACCTTTGATTCGGTGAGTTTCAAACACCAATACAAATGGAAATGAAGATGAAGTAGAAATGTAACAATTTCTCTTAAGTAGGATTAGCTACCACTCATGTACAAAATGATCTCACTTCAAAGAGGCACTCTCAAGAATAAAACAATTTCCTCTATGCACTATTTAATCTAATAATAAACAATATAGCACAAAGAATTAGAGAGAGATTGAAGAGGCTTTGAGAGCTTGTTTTTTTTGTTGTCTTTCTCCATTCAATCTATACTCCTTTTATAAGCAAAAACACCAAGGAGACGTTGGCCTTTGTGGAAGACAAAATCATTTCTCAATAGTAATTGCACATTGGCTCATTTCAAATATTCAAATAAAAATGGCTCCGAACGTTCAAAAATTCTTAAATAATTCTTGGATACTCCTGAGTAAGTCTGTTTTCAAATGAAAAAAGAATCATTGAATTATAGTGCACTGTTTGAGAGAAATGATCAAAAGTTCATCAATATGTCTGACTGTAAAATTGCTTTTGTCAAAAGTTGTTGGCCAAATTCAAAATTGTCTAGAAATTCGAATTTGTATACAAAAATAATAAATTATAAATTTTGAAAAGGTTTATAACGTCTACTTTCATTCAAGATTTCTCAAATCGAAGATATCAACACCCTTACCCTTACGAGAGGCAAGACCAGCTCTAGATGGGGAAAGGTTTTTTTGAAAGGCCAGTAACAATGCGATATTCCATAGATAAGCAAGAAACTGAAGCTTCTCTTCTTATTTATGATGTACCGGCTTGAATTAAAGGAACGGCTTTCTTTCCGCCGAAAGAAACTGTACAAATTGACATTTATATTTTGATATATAATAAAAATACTATAATATACTCATTTTGTCTGCTGATAGTACAACTTAGCAGAAAAGCCTACTTTGAAAATTTATATCTGACAATCTATAAGTGTAAAACGTGCATACAATATATGCATTTAAAGCTCAGCACGTCTACTTTACAAATAAAATTAATTCAGAATTTTATTTATATTATAAGTTATATTTTACTAATTAAAAAAATATTATGCAGATTTCAAAAATGACTTTTTTAAAAAATAATATATGAGATTGATATAATAAATTGCTTTAATACAAAATAATATATATGATGAATTATATATCAAAATAAAAATATTTGAGTGGTGTTTTTATATAAATTGACTTTATAATTTTTTTGACTTTTCTATAGTAAGATATAATTAATTTTATTACACACATGTTTTAATTTAATAGCTTCACAATCTAGTACAAGAATTTATGTAGTTAAACAATAAACTTAATATTATAAATTGTCCATATTATTCATTATATAAATATATATATAATAATTTTAATTTGTTTTGTCATTATCAAAATAAATATAAAACCTTGAGACTAACAATCTCTCCCTTTTTGGTGATGACAAAACAATATGCAATGCAAGAAATTCATTAAGCACATATCATGTAATTTCTCCCCCTTTTTGACATCATCAAAAAGATAAATTATATAAGCTCCCCCTCAATATATGTATGAAAATATTTAAAGATTTTTCTCTTTCAAAAATGAATTGATGTAAATAATATTAGTTATATACTTGAGTCTATAAGACCAAGTTCTCTTTTAATAAAACAAAATCTTTCTTCATTAAGAGATTTTGTAAAAATATCCGCTAGTTAATATTCGGTATTCACAAATTCTAGTATTATGTCACCTTTTTGAGCATGATCTCTTAAGAAGTGATGTGTAATAATTCAATGTGTTTTGTTCTTGAGTGTTGAATAGGATTCTTAGAAATATTAATGGCACTAGTATTATCACACTTAATAGGAATGTGTTCATATTTAAATCCAAAATCTAGTAAGATGTGTTTTATCCATAAAATTTGTGCACACAATTTTCCGCAGCTACATATTCCGCTTCGGCTGTAGATAATGTAACTGAATTTTGTTTCTTACTAGCCCAAGAAACTAAAGATTTTCCAAGAAAATGACAAGTTCCACTATTATTTTTTCTATCTAATTTATATCCTCCAAAATTCGCATCTGAATAACTAGTAAGTTTAAAGGAAGTTCTTCTAGGATAAAATAATCCTACATTTTAGTTCCTGTAAGATATTTAAGAATTCTTTTGATGGCATGCAAATGAGATTCTTTTGGATTTGCTTGAAATCTAGCACACAAACAAACACTAAACATGATATCATGATGGCTAGCATGTTAAAAATAATAAACTACCAATCATACCTCTATATAACTTGATGTCTATAAGTTTTTCATTAATATCTTCATCAAGTTTGGTTGAGGTACTCATAGGAGTTCTCATTATTTTAATTTTATCCATCCCAAATATTTTTAGTAACTCTTTAGTGTAATTCACTAGATTTATCACAATCCCTTCTTTGAGTTGTTGTTTTATTTGAAAAACTAAGAAAAAAATTCAACTCACCCATCATACTCATTTCAAATTCATTTTGCATAGAATAAGTAAATTTTTCACATAAAGATTCATTGGTAGCTCCAAAGATAATATCATCTAAATAAATTTGAACAATAAATAAATCATCATTTCTTTTCTTATGAAAAAGAGTATTATCCACTTTTCCCATTGAAAATCCATTTTCTAATAAAAATTTTGAAAGCCTTTCATACCATGATCTAGGAGCTTGTTTCAAACCATATAAAACTTTTGAAAATTATAAAACATGATCTACATTTTTCTCATTTTCAAAATCCAGTGGTTGTTCAACATAAACTTCTTCAATATAAAAACCTTTTAAAAAGGCACACTTTTAACATCCGTTTGAAATAGTTTGAAATTTATATGAGATGCAAATGCAAGTAATATTCTAATAGCTTCAAGTTTAGCTATGGGAGTAAAAGTCTCTCCATAATCTATTCCTTCTTCTTGATTGAAACATTGAGTTACAAGTCTTGCCTTATTTCTAATTATATTACCAGATTCATCAAGTTTATTTCTAAACACCTATTTGGTTCCAATAATGGTGTGATCACTAGGTCTAAGCACTAATTCCCAAATTTTATTTCTTTCAAATTAATTTAATTCTTCTTGCATAACTAAAACCCAATTTTCATCATTAATAGCATCATGAATAGTTTTGGGCTCAATTTGATAAATAAAAGACAAGTGTTCACAAATATTTTTCAATTGATTTCTAGTCTTTCTACAATCACTAGGATCACCAATAATTTGTTCCTTAGGGTGACTAGATTTATAATGCAAAATTACGTTGATCATTTGTGTTGGAAAATCTATACTTGATTATCAAAAGTTCTGATGTTTTTTTAATTTGTGATGCAACTTGCATAAAAAAATCACCGATGCATGTCGCTTTACATCGATAAATTGTTTCTCACTACCATATTTCCAATGCAACTCTTTGCGTCGCTTAGTACATCAAAAAGCTAATTTTCAACACATATTTTTTATTTACCGACAAAATTTGTGCATCGGTAATAGCTATTTTTCTTGTAGTGAATCTTGAACCAAGCTCATAAAACATAAAACTAATCTAATTACCCTTTAAGCCAAGTATTGAAATGTTAAACTGGTCTTGAACTAGTCATTAGAAGGTTGAACCAACCATGAACCAATCATTATATCATTGAATCGGATCTCAAACTAACTGAACTATCCATGAAATTCACTAAACTGGCCATAAATCCACTAAACTGGCCATGAAATCCACTGAACCGCCTTTAAATCAACTGAACTGGCCATAAAACTCACTGAACTGGCCTCAGCCATGAAACCTATTGAACCAGCCCTAAAACCTACTAAACCGGCCTTAAATCCACTGAACCAAGCATCTAATACCTTGAATCGGGCTCAACATGCAATAAACCAACCAAAACAATGTTGAACCGGTGACTCAATTCTTTAATTCCTTAATTTTAATGCTGAACCGATTGGTTTATCCTTGAACCAGCCATGAACCAGTTAGTTTATTTTATTACAAACCTTACCTTACCTTGAATCGGATGTGAGCTGGTGTAAAAACCCTTGAACTGGCTGGTTTTCATTTTCTGTTATTTATAATTAATTAACTAATTAATTCATTTACTGTATTTGGATCCAGATCATGGATATGGTCTAGTCCATGCCCCTAACCCTAACCATCAATGGCCTAGCCCACTGGCCACGGCCCATGGAATTTCCAGCCTAAGCCTGCAAATCAATCCAACCTAATTGATCTAAGCCTGAGACCTAGGCCCATTAAGCCTTTTGTGCCAACAATGCAGTAGCCCAGCCCATTCACTAGGAGATTTTGGGTCAACATAAACCCAAATTTCCAATCGGGTCTGCGTTCTAGACCCGCTCCTGCGATCATCCGATCCCAAATTTTCGTAATAATAAAATTGAAGAAATTACCTTACAATTTCTGCAAATTGCTGGTAACCCAACCCTTAGAATGATCAGAGGAAGCCAACAACTAGTTTCAATTAGCTTAATTCAAAGAATTAAGCTCAAAAAGGTCAGGTATGGTAGACGGACTGGCTGAACCATAAATCAAGAAATCAACTATGAAAAAAAAAAACAATTTTCTACAAATTGTTTGAGGGGGGTTTGGAAGATTTGTTCCTGTCCCACCGAACTGTATGAAAATTTTATAAAAAAAACGTTCAAGTTAATGATGACTTTAAGAGTTATAATTCGTGGATCCAAACATTACAGGCGTTTGGATCAACTTCATAAAATTGCAATTTAGTCCCTAGTTTCTAACTTTCCTGCAATTTGGTCCCTGACCACTCTAATATTTTTGGTTCGGATCCCTTTAAGTTCTAATTAATTCAATTACATCCTCTAATTTTTCAATTGAACCTCCAATTTCTTGATTCTTTCAATTTGACCCTCAATTTTAAATTTATTTATTAAACCCCAAAATTTGGGGTTCTACACATGGCAACTTAATTAATTTAATTGCAAAATATTTTTCCTCTCTCTCTCTTTATGGAAAATTTAGAGAAATGACCCCATAATATTTTTAAAAAATTTAAATTCTGACAAGTTGGTAAAAACAATTATAAAATATGACCAACTATTAAAAGTTAAATGCTCATATAATTCAGCAATTATTAATTTGTTTGATTTTTTGCAATGAAATTTATAACTATTCCTAATTATCTCTATTAATATTTGATATTTTTTTTGTAATAATTTAAGAGGATCGTTGAGAGATTTGGGCTGGTAATGAACCCTTGAGAGTTTGGATGTGAGCGTGTTTTGTGTTAAAAAAATTTTAAAAATTATTGTAATGCCATTGCAGTGTGTCATAGCACACAACAATTATTCAGGTGCATTATGGCGGACCAGGCGGTGCTGTACGAACGCCTAGCACTACGGCATTAGGGTTTTATAATAATAATTATTATTATTATAATTTATATAATTATGAAAAATTAAAAAACTAATAAGAATTAATAATATCTATATTAATTAGCCAACTCCTATCTAATTACTTTCATATAACTCCTAATTTTCTCTCTTATTTATCATATAATTAAAATCTCCTATTTTTAAAAATAATTATTTTTTATTTTAATATTTTATTTATAGCAAAACTCCTATTTTTCTTCATAATTATCTCTTTCAACTCTCAAAAAATATTCTATTTGTCTCATTAAATCTTTTTAATTTATCTATAAATTAAGTATTTTAGTTTTAAATTTATTAATTTCACCAGTTCCTCATCCTAAATAAATAAAGCTCCAAACTTCTAACATTCAACATATCTCTCCTCTCATAAGAAAGAAATATTGTTATTATTATTACTTTTTTTTTTTTTTTTGAGAAGTAAGAGTCATTTCAACATTAAAGCATTCTATATTTATTGCATTTGACTCTCATAGCCAAGTTATAATATTCTAACTTATAATTATTTTTAATTATATTTTGATTTGCTAAATTTAAATTGTTTATAAGTATATATTTTATTGTTTCTAATTTATAAGAATTTAAATATGTCAACTAGCTAAGTTTGGTTATTCAAAATTAAAAGAAAGAAAAATAAATTCAAATTTTGGTACAATCTAAAAAGAAATTTTTACTGAAAAGATAAAAAGGCTTCAATTTTAAGTTTAGTTTTTAAGCCCTGAAATCATCATGCCGTTCCTAGCCTATAGTGTATTTAAAAAAAAAAAAAAAAGAATTAGCAATTAATTCAGGGGGTTGAAGTGTATGGTGTGAAATTCTTCAAAAATTGTCAAGTACCAGAACTTATTTAAAGGGACTTTGGTGGCAGAATAAAATGCTTCAATCAATTCACAGAATAAAGTTGTTGATGAAGTTAACAAATTAAATACTTATAATCATAGTTATATTTATAAGTCATTTTTCTTTTATTATAATGTATTATATGTAAAATATTATAAATTAATTTTTTAATTATAAATTTAGTTCAAATCCATGGACTTAACTTTGAGACATTTTAAGGGGATGGATTTAACAAATTAGTCTGTCCCACACACAATGCAAACCCGTGGAGGTGTGT